>LPNX010982518.1:734357-778466 GCA_001517045.1 Pseudotsuga menziesii | reverse complement strand
CCACACTCCCCTAAGTGTGTGAAAGGGAGGAACAACAAGTAGGACCATGTGGAATTGTTTCCAAGTCCAAATCATCCTTCACAATTAGAAATTGCACCCTCTCCTAGTCAAAAGTTTCCTCTTTTGAGTTATGACACCTTTCTTCTTTTCCAGACTCATAAGGAAACTATTCTTTCCTTTGAAAACTTTCCTTCTTTTCTCTTACAACTTTTCTGAGATCCATAAGAGGCAACTGCACCCTCCTTTGAAAAACTTTCCTGCTTTATTCTTGACTGCTTTTCTGCTGCTTTTAGGTACTTTCCTCTTTGTTTCCTATGACATCTTTTGTCATAGTCTTTCCTCTTCCCTTCCTTGGCTAATCCCAATGCGCCCCACCTGACTAGGCAGCTTATTTACAGCTCATTAATTAGCATAAATAATTTAAATGGAAAATAAAACTTAGATGCATGCCTTAATTAACTATTACAAAATTTCCCTAGGGAGAATGATTAAAGTCAAATTGAGCCCCTCCTAGGAGTCCGGTATGGTCAACACTTTAATGGCCGCTTTGAGGGGACTTGAAAAATCAGTAGATGGAAAAAAAAATTCATGTTACCCATTGAGTTTGAGATCAAAACATTGAGAACAAGAGTTGAGCTAAACATGGAACTATTTGAAATTAAAAAAGAATGAATCCTCTAGTTAAATGAATTGGATGATTATAGATAACAAGTTAAATCACACACTGAGATAGTGTAGAAAAAAAGGAAACAATGGCAAATTATAAGAACATAAGGACAAAAAAATTAAAAGAAAGATATTGGGAATTGTTATATAACTCAATATTCTAGAATTTCAAAGGAAATCTAACAACCAGGTTTCTAGAACCATACCAAATAAACACCATCTATGATAATGGAATATTTAAGATCGTAACAATAAAGGATGGTCAGTTTCCAATGATGGTCAATGGACGTAGACTAAAACTATATAAGAAACCACCTTCTAAATAAGAGTTCACCCAAAGATTGTACAAGAAACATCTCATGCTTATTAAGTACAATGATATCATCCAATTCAACTAAGTTCTTCTTCCAAAAAGAAAAAGAAAAAGAAATAAAAGAAATAAAAACAAAAACAAAAAAAATAAGGACGGAAAAAAAAACTCAAATGATCTAGCAACCAATATCAAACATGGCAGTGACTTCAACTACAAACGAGTACAAAATTACTACAACCAAACATAACTTTGTTACAAAAATAACATCAGTAACCTCCAATCGCATCAACACACCATGTCATCTCCCCAAGGTACATTAAGCATAAAAACGTAATTACCAACATCACTCTTTTAAATCACTATAATCTAGAATACCTACAAAACCATAATTTTCCACCATTGAACTAAGGACGACTGGCATTTAGAAAGGGGGAGGAAGCGTACAAGAGGGTAGTTTATCAATACACAATAATGATTGTGCATAAAATTAGAAACATCAATATGAGGTGGAAAAATAGATGTATGAAAGGCATAATTAAAACATGTGTGTCATATTCCCCTACGATCCTGAAGTGGAGAATAATGAAGTGCTGAGGAAAAGCAAGGAGAAGTGGATAGTAATGAAGTGGTGAGGAAGAATGAGGATGTTTGTATGAGTATTTTTGGAATGCATTAATTTATAATAAATACAATAGCAGAGAGAAAGCATGAGCATACATAGACATATAAGAAAGAAATCAAGCAAAGCATGTGCTCAATCCACTCAAAGATAGAAGTAAAGTTACCCTCAATCCATTAGTTCATTTAAACACAGTGTCTATAAAATGACTATTAGTTTTAAAAAGAGTGAGCTAGTGGACCCTTCCCCCATATATGATAACCCGAAGGTTTTAACAATCGTCTACACTGTGAGGTGAACGAATTTTATCACCATTCTAAATGGATATCACCAAAATGTTTCCCTATAATTTGCTAGGAACCTCAAACACATGAAAGAGTAAGTGTATGTAACAAGGGTGAAAGGGCTATAAATTCATGTAAATGAGGAAAATATATTGCCTTACACAAGTATTCTGCATGGATTACAGTGGGGAAGAATGATAGAGAAAGCTACATCAAAGGAAACTAGACTTTATATGTAGAAGGAGAGAGGTATGAAGAAGATAAAAATGGTGTAAAGAGGGAAATGATGCCAAGGCATTGGGATATAATTGTATCTTTCATTTTGAAATACATCACTTGTACTGGGAGATGCGGTTATGTACCCACATTTCACTTCAAAATTCTATACCTCTTGAGAAATCGAGGTCACATAAAACCAAACAACAACATCAACATTCATTTTTACTTACTGCAGTCTATGTGGGAGATGAATCGAAAGGTGGTGCAAGGGAAACATGATTGAATGGCACATCAATGTTTTATTAAATTAATTGTATGCAATGAGCTATCGTCCCATATTCCCAAGATTTCTTGGGAATAATTCGTACATATTTTTGCTAACTATGTGAAAATAATGAGGGGAACTCTAGGTTCAACCTCAACCCTTATTACAGGATAGAAAGAAAGGAAGGGATTAAGCACAAAGAATACTGTGACCACTCAGGGGCCAAAAGGAAAATTGAGTTTAAAATAGAAGACAATGAGATTGTTGCTGACACCCTAGTTAAGATAAATAATTATAAGGAATGATGTGTTCAAAAACAACCAATATCATCCTTTAAGGCCTATGAGTTCAAGAAAAAAGTAGATTACTTAAGAAGGAAGGAAAAATCAAGGAAGAAAAAGAGAAAGAATATGAAGCGAAGAAATAAATAAAGCATATTCTAGGAAATCACTAATAGAACAAGGAGACCTAGAATATTATGAGATGGAAGAAGAAGTACCTCTGATGTTTGTAAAAAAAATACACCATTTGAAGTTAACGCATCAAATAGAAAGGTAATCTCGGTAATAAAATATTGTCGGTTGAAAAATGCAATATCAAAACTATCTAGGGTTAGGGAAGAATTGTAAGCTCTAAATATGGAAACACATTATGCCATGTCCACAAAGGTGAGTGGGATTTTTGCAGAGACTACAGTCACTCATGAAAAAAAATAGATTTTGAAGATGAAACATGCCTGCTAGCATAAACGTTTGGAGCAACAAAACAAAGTGTTATAGGTAGAATTGGTAAAGATTCATGAAAGGATAGCATAAAAATATCAACAAATATTGAAATTGGATATTACACTGCAACAAACTACCAAGTTATATGAATAAATTATGGATTATATACCCCCTTCCATAATTTATATTGTGTATCTCATGGAGACGTGGTGTCAATTCCAACTTCAAAGGTTAAAGAATAGTTTGAAATTGGAATTGTCTAACCCAAAATATTTTTCTAACACTTATCTAGATAGCACAAACTTTGAAAAAGAACAAATGTGTGAATTTTACCTCCACTACTTGGTTTTGCATCATTCTTATGACTAGTCACCTAACCCATACATTGGTGATTTCCAGTTGAGAGAAATCTATTCCTGAATGAATCATGAGATAGAAAGAACACAAGATGTTCACCTATACCAATAAAAAAAATGGGTGGATTCCAAATGTATTAGATCAGAAGAATCTCATCCAGGAACAGTGATCCAAAATAATGATGCTTTAGCATTTGATAAATACTTAATTATTATCCCAAAGGAGAAGCAACAAGAGGATAGTAAACATTTTGTCAAAATTATTCAGAGCACTCTTTAGGATGTTGAGGAAGCCATAAGAGATAGGTGGAAAAGAATTTTAGTCGACTTAAAGAAGATAGAGACACACTCTCCAAGTAGGTTATATGTTACTTTGTTCAAGGAAAGGTTGTACAAGGAATATTTGTAAAATTCAATGAAGCATAGGATGTTCGGACCTGCATAATTCAAATGGAGAATTATAGAAGAGAGAGAAGAAATTGATAAACTCAATTCAATAATTCATGGAAAATAAAACACTCATGAGACCAATAATTGGAATAAATGATATTTATACATTAATCGGTATTAATCCTCATATTCAGTAAATGATATGTAATGCAACAATTATACATATAGGATAATTAGAATGCCTAAAGAGGAAGTTTAATCTACCAACCTGGACTAACTCAAGAGCTAACTCAATGTTGTAAAATCACCACTAGAGATCACCTATGCAACTCTGGATCACTAATTTAGTCTACAATCAGTTAATTGGAGAGGGTAGCTGAATAAAGACACTCGTACTCCCTTGAATCATGAAAACTAGTGCTAGAGAGACCAAGTGTGAACTAACTGATGGGCATTATAGCATAACTACCCACCGACTAGTGTCAACTACCAGATATTGTTGGTGCCACTCATAGTGGGTTCCTAAATTATAGGGATTTGTCCCTGGAGCACCTAAACTCATGCAAACATACACATTGAGTGGTATGTGGATCCTAGATGTGTCCCCCATGTAGTAGTGAATTGATGAGGACCTCCTAATCTAGGAAAATGAACAAATAGAATGTTTGGGTCAAGGGAGTATAATTTATCCCAAAATTATTTACAAAGAAATAAATTGAAATGGATTGGAATGAAGATGAACCCGCCATTTTTCCATCCCCTGAAAATCAAGGAAAAAAACAATGACTAAGAATAAAGGATGAGTTGATACAAATAATAATAGAACATGGGATATTACCAGCACACATGAGCACCCATGATCATTGCATGGGACATTAGACAATTCGTTGAATAGTAGAAGATTCCACCTAACAAAAGGGATGGGTTACAAAAGGATATGTAACATATTCAAGTCTGTGGGATATGTTAGAGAAATTAAGTAGGTATTAATTGTAGTCATAAATTCACATTCTAGTGTTATGGAGCAGTAATTGAGCACAATCTCAACCCTTTTCTCTAGGATAGGTTATGGTTGTAGTCGATTTCTGAGTAATGATGGAATGTGATGATGTCTCCTTGCTTAATGTTCCTTTTAATGAGATAACAAGTGGATTAGTATATTATATGGTTAAATGAAAGTTACTGGGACAAAACACCAATATCACATTCTCCTAGGATCTAACCATAACTAAGATCGATTCCATATTTCCATATGAAAGGATGGATTAGAATATTGAGATCCATTTATAAGACTACAAGTCTCTATGTTCTTGCAGATAGTGGGTGATAATAAAGCAAGTAAATCTCAATACCATTATCGTAGATATTCTAGGAAAATGTCTTTTGAAAATTTGAAATAAGTAGAGACTCTCGCTTCATGCAAGAGGTTAGCCACAATTTTGATACAATTCTATAAGCAGACTTATTTTGAATTTTGGTAACAGTTCATCTTGTATTTTGGACAATAATTTCTTAAAGTGGATAATGGAAGAATCATGTTTCAAATCACTTGTGAGATTATAGTTTTGTTTTATCTCATGTCAGGAACTTGGAGGTGGCCCGCCTCATTGTGTTAAACAAGAGTTTTTTGTCCATTCCGATCTAAGTTAGAAACATTTTTGTGTTTTAATTAAGTAGATGATTGCATATCATTCAAAGTTTACGATCATTTTTATTTATAGTTTAAATTACAATTCTGGAATTTCATGTTTTTATCTCTAGATGCATATAACAATGTATGTAGTTATTTTATATAGTGTTTGTAGCCTTGTAATATTCATTCCACAAGAATAGTTTAACAAAATTACATTTTCACACATAAGATTAGTTTAGTTAGGTATCTTGCATTCCATATTTTGTTTTAGAGTAATTCCTTTTGTGATTTCTTAGATCAGAACATTTCATCTTCATAAAGTAATTTCCATGGATTTAGATTAAATATTTTGAAGCATTTATTAGAATAGTCTTTCATTATTTATTAGATAAGTATTTCCTACTTTCTTATTTTTATTTAGTTATATGAATCAAATCATGTATTTTATTAAGTAGATGCTTTTCTTGAATATATTTACATGCTTTCATAAAAGAGAAGTTTAAATTTTTTTTCTAGAATAGATGATTTCACTTAGAAATTATTTTCAAATTTCATTGAATAGATTTTTTTAGATAATATTCTCTTATCATTTGCACATACAATTCCTAGTGCCTCTTAAGTTTGTATGATTCTTGTTCGACAATTAAAGTAGGGATCCTGAACTATAAGCTTGTACAAAGGTAAACATATCAGTAGACCACCAACTCTCTCCTAAAATTGAATTTCAAGTGTTATAAACAATCTGGTAATCAACAAGAACCATGCTCCAAAAATCTACATAGTGTCAAAATCACCAAGGAGGGAATGAATGAAATTAGTGTTTACTCCATTGAAAATGAGACAAGGGTGAAGAGACAACTGACATGGATTTTGACAATAGAATAAAAGTGTAATGTCCCACGGGGATATCAAATGGTCTCAAGGACATATCATTAGCTCTCTAAGGATAACTAGATAATTTTATCATGTTGTATTAGTCAAACAAATATTTAATTTCGACAAAATATCTTTAATTACCATTAAATTAAAATAAAATCAATAATTATTCCAACAAATTATCCAAGGCCTCGGAAATTTTATTAACATCATATAATATAATCAAACCTTAAATCCAAGCCATATAATATATGATAACCACTTATAAAGTCTAATTATTCTTATTTGCAGTTAACTGATACTTAAGGTGTTAATTACAACACATAATGGCACATAGTGTGCAAATGATGGCACTTATCACAAATCCATTTTTTTAACAAAAAAGCATCAATTACCAATAAAAAGGGATTAATAACGTATAATTACATGTAAATAAGGTATAATTAACAAAATTACAATAATTAATCATGGTAATTATGAAAATGTGTCCATGAGACTAGTTAACTAGTTTTCCAATATAAGCAACTAGTGTTGAACAAAATCAAGATGTAACAATTCCATTAGACACAAAATAAATACTAGAGAGATTAAGAAAAATCTAATCATTAACCTAGATCCAATTAAATTTTTATTTCTAGATCATTCCAATTGCACATAAGGTGATATTTTTCATCAATTCCAATGAAACTAGTTAGCATTCACTGTAAGGAATTGAGTATAAATAATTGAACCAAAATACAATGAAAACTTAAGTAAAGTAACACACATTATAAGTATACACATACATAACAATATAATGTTATAAAAATATCACAAGGGTGTAACATTCCATTTTTACGAAAACAAATATTTCAATCCATAACTAGTTATCAATTTTCACCACAATGTAACTAGTTTCCAATTTAAATTTCCAAATTCCAAATAAACAGAAATATATGACTAGTGTATATCATGAAATTAATATCATGGGTCACATATATTCATATTTATATATATTTCCTCCAATCTACAATCCATTAAATTACTCATAAAACTAGCTAATTCCACTCATTCAATTTGACTAGTAATTCTAGGAATCGCTAGAATAATTAAATCAACATATCATAAAATAATTAAATATGTAAATATGTAAATAAAATTTTTTAAAAATAGATATATATAATTCAAAAATTTAATCAAAAACTTCATGTGCAAAGTCACAAATCTACTCAAAACAATTCCATTGAAGGAGCTAGAAATTGGAAATTGATCTAGAATTTTGTTAGACATTTCCAAAACACTATCAAAAATATTTTCCCTCAAATTATCATAGAAATTTAAAGTGTATTTATCATAAAATAACACACAATAATTTTTAAAAACACTTCATGTGCCAAGTCTCGAAACTATGCAAAACAATCCAATCGAGGAACTAGTTTTTGAATATTTAAGGTAGACACAATGCTCCTAGAAAAACAGGATCACAAAGAAATAACAATAAACAATATGCAAATATTAAATATATAAACAAATTACAAGAGAGAAGAAAATATAACATGGCTCACTCAATATGGGATACATCCAAAAATAAATTTCCACTCCTTTATTATTATACCATCCAACAAAATGAAGGGATACAACCTGCAGGACACCTGTTGTACTTCCTCTTCACTCTCTCATAGTCTCTCTCACACAATCACAGAGATCGTTTTACAATGCTACACTACAATATAGAGCCGTATTACATTTAATTTATTTTATAATGGAATTACCATGGGAAAATACCACAGGTCACCCAATACCATGTGCCCATTAATCACCCATTATTGACCAAGTCATCACTATGAAATTACAACATTTTACAAGGAATGTTTTCCTAAATTTTCACCACATGGGAACTTCCATTGACCCCCCTATAGGGGGGGATCCCAAAATAGTATTTTCCCCCTAGAATCCCCTAACGACTATAGTGGTGGATAAATCCCCCACGTCCCCCAGTCAGGTGCTAGGATCCAAACATTGATGAAACAATAACATATCATAATTAGGAATATCACTATCCACAAACAACAAATGCAAGACAAAAAAAAAATTGCAATAGTCACCTCAATATGGAACCATGATGCCAAAAGAAAGAGTGCAAACAACCAAAAATTCTCTCAAGAAATCAGTCCAACCATAACCCAATAGAAATTTTGACCTCTACGTCCACTCCAAGGAAATTCCAGTGGCTTCACGAAAATAGTCCAACCACAACCCAATGGCAAGTAGCACTTCCAATATAAGGTGATTCCAATGGCTTAAGGACAAATACTAGTGTCTCTAGACTAACTCATCTTGGGAATAGGATCAGAAAGGATATCATACCAAGATTAGAAAAAATCAACCCATAAGTGCCAAAAGATAAGAGCAGGAGAAAAATCATTAACGAACACACAAGAGTGACTTTCCAACATAAGAAAATCAAATTCTTTCCTGAGCAATTCAAATTCAGAGAGAGAGGGACACAAGCATGATAGTTACATTCCAAAAATATCAAATAGGAGTTACACATAAAGTGGATACTCCAAGAGGTATACTAATCCAATTCATGAGGGTGCACTAGGTGAGAGAGGGACTCCAACCCTCAAATAAAAATTAATCTAGAGGTTAATAAAACTGATTAACCTAACACATGACGTGGAATGTATTTTTCAATATATATATCTATATTATTTATTGAATTGATGATTTTCACAAGGAGTACAATGTGAATTTATACAAATCAAGGGTCACCATTAAATTATGTGACCTATCATGTCAATAATTAATGAATTATTTATTTTTATTACAAGCCATCGTTCTCTGGAATACTTCGTCCATGGAGTATTGGTAAGGATGGGTGGAAAGAACAAAAATATTCATTCTCCCATGTAGCTTCATCATCTTGTAAGTTTCTCCACTTGATAAGGTATTCATTGACTGATCTGGAGCGAAGTGTTCTGTTTTTAATTTTCAAAATTCATTTTGTTTAAAGCACCAATTTTCCTTCCTCGTCTAAGATAGGAAATTTAGTTTGTATGTGAGTGGTTGAGCCCAAATTCTTATTAAGGCATGACAAATGAAAGATGTCATGTATTTTTCATTTATTTTGGATGTCTAGAGCATAGGAGACTTGTCCCACTCACTTTTGAATCTAATATGGGCCATAGAAATTGTGTGCAAGTTTATGATTTTTTGAATTTTTTGGTGAAGTTTGTTTGTACGATTGAAGGTGAACAAACACCCAATCTCCCACTTCAAATTCTTGATCGGTTATTTTTTATTCTACTTGTTGTTTCATGGGGTTTCTTGTTGTAACACCCCAGTTTTGACCCCGTTTGCATTAAAATGTATATGATGTATATATTGTAATTAATCGTGGTGTGGAGCTAAAGGAAAAAGGCCCACCATGGATTATTGTTTTGTGTTTCGGCGATTAAAATCGATGTCAATGGTATTTTGTGCTAGTTAGACACATTATAATTATGGAAACCATGTACATATGCAAATTAATTAAAATACCCACAACCAGCTATGTCAATGCAACAATAATGAGATAGGGGCATGATTCCTAAGGATAGGGGGGGGGGGAGGGTATTCAACCCTTGGGGGCCAATGGGGAAAATCCAATGTCAATATATGAACCTATTAACCACTAATTACCTTCCCTTTTCTTATTCACCAACCAAATTAATTCCCCATGAGATTGGTTGGGGAAGTTATTTCCTTGAGGCATGTATGCATGGGAAGCCGTCAATGATTGGCGGGACTCTTAGTCCTTTGACCGCATGAATGGAGAGAGAGTCGAATCGCATTCAGTGCCTCACATGGAAGGGGAGAAAATTATTCCACTCTCACATAGCTATTTGTCTATTTCACGCAGGAGAAAGCTTGCCACAGGTAGATATTCACATTTTGCATTCTCCTCTCCCTATTTTGTTTGTGTGGCTGAATCACCTTTACAATTGGGGGATCGTATTCTTTTTCTTTTACGAGCTGGGAGGTTGTTGTTATCTCCCCCCCCAAAAAAAAAAATTTGGGGTGTTGCTGAGTCGTTTTGGCCATGTTGGGGCCAAAAACAACTCTAGAGATCGACTGTCACAACCTGAACCGTGTTGTTCAATTTCCATACTGAATTTGGCCTCTGTAGTTTGTTTCCCTTCAATCCCAGAATCAATATTGATGTGTGTACCTACCTATTTGGTATTTGAATTTTCTTTGGGAGTGGAAATGGGGTTTGAGCTTGCTTGATAAACCTAGTGTGTGTAGGAGCCTCACAGACAGAGCTAGACAGATGGATTTCTTTTTTGCATGGGCCTGAATAGCACTATAAAGAAAGGCATAGCCCAAGGGACTGTATAGCAGAGAAGGGGATGTTTCCTTGTGTTGGGTGTGTGTGAATGTTTTAGAATTCAGACTATTTCAAGTGCAGGTGTCCATAGCTCTTGGATTTAGCTCACGATCTTAGTAGCCAACCTTTCCAACTCCTTGTTAGCTTGATAAACTCAACTGTGTTGGCTTGGCTAAGTTTTGTGTATCCTTGGCTACGTGTGAGCCTGCTAGTGTTCCCCGTACTCCTTGTAGAAATCATGCCCATCTCGGAGGTGGAATTGTTGCTGAAAGATTGATGAGCACATTGGACTATGGTTGGGTGGAACGTTGCAGCAGCATAGCTTGTTGCAGGACAATATTATGTTAAGTTAAGTATTCTTGTCTACATCATCCTTGCAACTGTAATTATTTCTTAATGAAAATGATGAGCATGTTAAATTCTGTTAATGCTGAGAATGGATGAATTGCTTCCGTTGTTTAATGAATTAGACATCTGCCTATGTATTTTCTTTCATTACATTCCGTATATGTTCATGGGGCTTAGTTACCCGGGTTTGATATCTAGTAGCTATGTTAGTCGCGTCCTCTCCACCGAGTAGAGGGGTGGGGACATCACACTTGCTTATTCAAGATGATTCTTCAAAATGTAGATGACCTCATCGGTTGTCGCTAGATAATCTCTTGATGTTGAAACTTTGAAATTGTTGATGACATATTATCGTGATGTAGGAGGTGGATACCCATATAAGGCTTCAAAAGATGACAATTTTGTTGATGTATGATATGTACTATTGTACCACCATTCTAAAAGGTTTATCCATTGTACCCATTGAGTTTGCTAGTCATTCACAAAATTCCTCAAGTATCCTTCAATGAATTTTTTTAGTACTTTCATTTTTCCATATGTCTAGGGGTGGTAGAAGGTACTTATAGTTAATGAAGTCCCAATTTGGTGGAAAAATTATTTCCAGAAAATGTTGGTGAATTTGGTGTCCCTATCACTAACAATAACCTTGGGAAAGCCATGGAGCTTAAATATACTCTATACATAACTATCTGCGACTTGGCTTGCTTTTGCTTTGGATGAAATACAAATGAAATGAGCTTATTTTTTTAATCTATCAATGAATACAAATATAATATCCTTTCATTCTTATGTAGGAAGTCCAGTGTTGGAAGAGGATCGAGTGTGCATAGTATGATATAAAGGAAGATACAAGTATCAAAGGGCACTACGCAAGAAGAAGTTGTTGACAAGTGTGATCAACTTGGTCGGAAGCAATTATATTTTGGTCCAAATTAGTTAGGAAATTAGTAGATGTGGACCTTTTGGTAAAAGGCGTGAGCCTATAAATAGAGCTAGAAAAGTAGTGATAAATAATTTCATGAGATCTTATCTTGTATATGATCGAAAAACGAATATTTTGGATATCATATGTCTTTGTTTTGTGAACTGTTTTGTATATGGATTTTGTTCTAAGCCTATCGACCAAGGGATTTGTTTTGGAGATGTATTTTGACCTGTGGAAGTTAATTTGATAATAAGGTTGATGGAAACTCTATATTGTATTTGTCTACAATGTGATCTATGATGTTTATGTATCTGCAGTTAATCTCTTAATGTTTGACGGTATTTTTTTGCTTATTTGAATGGTGCAAAGTATTTGTATGGTGAATTAATTATTTTACTTCGACCTCTTTTCTGAATAATGAAATATTGTGCAACTAGATCTAGTGCGAATGATGATGAATAGTTTGGATAAATGATGAAGTAAAAGCCCTCCCTGGATCTCTAAGTCGTATTGTGACAGAGTGAGACTAAGTTCGTAAGTCCTCTTCCCTTTTATGGAAATGTGTATCTTGTAGCCCTCCCTTAAACATCTTGGGTGAGACTACATCTTCCTCATATGTGTTGTTGGATAGGGTAAAACCTGTATGATCTAGTGTTTAGCGAGATTGAGTCGAAGGGTTTTGACAATGTTTGAACCCCTATTCACTGAAGTGTGTCAAAAATTGGTTGTGTTTCCAGTACCATAGTGCAATGAAGAAGAGGCATGTTGTGGCACCTAACCAAACCATGGATCCCAGACTGGTTCGATTAGAAGGGATCGAGAGTTTTCAGGAGAAGAAAATGATAGCTCTAGGCTGATGACAAAAGAGTGGTTGGGAAGACATATCTACTCTGATATGCATGAATATTTCTTCACTAAGTTCCTGATTATGTTGTAAGATTGGTTGTTTAGTAGAGCTTAATTTCAAGAAAAGGAATTTCCAACAGGTCAAACCTACTTACTAGACCCCTAAGTTGATTCAGCAGATAAAAAGGTTAGACAACAGGGCATCAAGGGTTGTCGAAGTGTGGCTCGATATCATTTTGGAAGGGTTTTTCACTGATTTTTTTGTCGAAATAGTCAAATCCTATAGCGACGTAGAAAGGGAATTATTCCAGGGGCCAAGAGGGAGGTTTCTATTGTCTCTACAATCATGGATTAAAATACTCATCTGTGAAAAGAGTATATTGAAGATGAACTCCGACGATTAGAACTATGGTGTGCAGAGGTCACGAGTACTAGGAAGACAAAGTTTGGATGGAATGATACGGGGTATATGGATGGGAGTTATAATATACTGTGAGGGATGTCAAGGAATAGTGTGGTCTTCTATGAAGAGAGCTGAGGTTCCGGCAAGAGAAGATGCAAAGGATTGAGGAGAGTCTTGGTACGACTAGAACAAGAAACTGTGAGAGAAGATCACAAGGGACTAAGCGACCCTACAGTGATGAAGGAGATTACCATGCTATTCCTGAGTCCGAGGAAGGACCAACCCAAAGAAAAAATGTACCTACACCTTTGTGCATTGTTTCATATTCTAGAAGAAACACCATATAATCACAAGACTTTTCAGTGTTTCACCATCAAAGTAATAGTATCGGATCAATGAACACAGGAAGAAGGGCCAGAATGGTAGGTGATGACGTAATACTACCTCTGTTCTATGGGAACAGAACTAAAGATCCTGAGCAATATTGATTTCTTTGTGAAGCAGTGTGGATTGTGAAACAATTCCAAGATGAAGACATTAAGAAGGGAAAACTTGTGACGACCATTCAAGGCTGAGCATTGGATTGGTTCATGAAGTTTGTACAAATGCCAAAAAGGCATCAGTAGAAGACTCTAGCACATATTAGAACTGGGTTGATCAAAGAATTCTAGAAACCCAATCAGAGTCACAATACATTACGGAATTGAAGGAAATCAAACAATATCTGAATGAGACAGTATGGGATTTCGTTCAATGGTTTAAAACGTTGATGGCTAAAGCTAGTTTTAGAATGAGTGATGTGCAACACAAGGAATGATTCATCACAGCATTGGTGCCACACATCTAAGTTTCATTAATGCAGCAGAATATTGTGACACAAACTGAATATTTTAAAATTGTGATGAAATTGCAGGCTTCATTAGTTGGAGAAACAGGGGTTGGAATGAATCATATCCAATCGCAATTGGAAAATATGGCGATTCAGTTGCAGGATATTAAGATGGGAAAGGATATCCATGAATACGTGTGGTGTACTCGATGTCGAACAAAAGGAAATCATAAGGATCAATGTTTGAAATTCTATGAGTACTTACAGGATGATGCTCCTAATCCATTTAGTCAAGGTATTTTACCATGTTGTCGGATCTATCAAACTCGAGGCATTGACACGAGGAATGTGTATACCTCCAAAAGTTTGTATCGAATCCAACGAATATCCTTTTCACTTTATGTTGGTCAGTTGGTCATGAAGAGAAGGATTGTATAACATGTGATGTGCTCCAACCACTGGAACCACCATAGTTCATGCTACAAAAACCATGTTTTTCTCTATCACAGTCGCAGTACAATCAGATGCACTATAATCTGTAGCAATTGTAGTACACTCTACTACAATATACTCAACCAAAGTATATTCAACCACAACCTAATCAACAATAGAATTTTAATCAACTGCAATACCAGCCACAAGGAGGATTCTGTGGAGGATTCTAAGGAGGTAGAAATGGAGGCTTCGGTCAAGGAGGAGGTATGGGAGGAGGTCATGGACCTGTGCAATGCTACAATTGTGGAGTATTGGGACATTATCAACAATATTTCATGAACCTTTATTTGTAATGTACTTATTGTACCGTAGTAGATCATATTGTTGAAGATTGTCCAGAACTGATTACGAAGTGGAAAGCAAAGAATGTTCCACCGCCATGGAACCAGAAGCAGAATGTGAACCGGGCTACAAACCAACCTCCAAATCAAAAAGAAGGAACAACCGTACACAAAATTTTGGTGACACCAATGACTCAACCTGCAAATGTCAGAGTCATAACTTGAGGAGGCACAACAACAAAAGATGATGGTCCACTCCTGTATATCCAACTGGTTGCTCGAAAGAAGGTGCAGTTTGATTTCAACACCAAGAAAGAAACATTATTCGATGCAAGAGACATCATAAAAATGGATACAGGTAAGTTTCCTATCTATGAAATGCCACTTGATTTTTATTCGACACTTGTAGTCGGACCATCAAAGAAGGTTGGAACATTGAAAATTTTCTTAGAAAGTTGTATGTCGTTAGCGAAATATCCTGATGTGCTAGCCAAAATAGCAAGTCTTCTATACCGACCATATAAAGGGCGACAGGACTATGCTAAGAATTCTTTTCATAAAAATAAAATTGGAAGGGAGATGAGAATGAACATCCAAATCGGTGACTATGATGTGGATTCATTCATCTTGTATCTAGGATCAGATGTCAATATTTTGACAAAGAAAACATGGGAAAGGATAGGGAAATCATAGTTGGTTTGGTCCCTTGTACAACTACGAATTGCAAATCAGGTATAATAGTAAAAATCTATTTATTGGAACTTCTCAAACTTCCACTTTCAAAAATACAAATAATCCATGAATAGATATAAAAGTAGATAAAATAAATATATATTTTACAAGATAGAGTTTCCCATATATATAATTATTTAAAGGGTGTCTAATGCAACTCTTCATAAAGAGTTACATGTTTTCACTAATTAATATTATATTATTATATTATTATTGTTTGTTGTTATTATTATTATGATTTCTATTTCTATATATATATATATGTGTGTGTGTGTGTGTGTGTGTGTGTGTGTGTGTGTGTGTGTGNTTATGTTATATTCTTTTATAGAACATTGCCTTCCCCTTAAGGGAATATTTTTCCTCAAAGCTTATTGAAGACAAGGCTTACATCTGATTTATTCCTTCTAATGTAATCTCTCAATATTTTGTGTCAGTGGTTCCAACACTTGGTGAAATGGAACGATACGAGTTACGAATTCCAAAGAAAAAATGTTGCATCATTTGTGAAGTGGTTCATCTGAGAGCTATCTTCATTGGAGTTCTGTGTTAATGGTTTTTTTGGATGGTACTTCTTGTTTTCTGCTTAGTTTATTGATTTTGTGTTCTTTCTATTCTAAACTCATAACTTCTTTGTTTATGTTAATTTTCACCCCGTCATTGTTCAAAATGAGTCTTATAATTCGGGTGTCGATAAGGATTTCTTGTTTTTTTTTATTTTACTAGATTGGATTCTTTTTAAACTGTGACATGGACATATTTGTATTTACTTATTTTTCTAACAAACTTATACTTATCATTCTTAAGGTTCGTTACCATTTCATCTTGTGCATTCTCATCATATTTAAGCTTCGAAATATGATCTATTAGATCTTGTTTACGCTTCTTAAGGTTATTATTCTCTTCTATATTTTCTAATAGTTTTTTTTTAAAATCTTGATTCTTCCCTTCTAAATTTTGATTGTATTGTTCCTTATCATTCACCTTCTTGATTTGAAGAAGAAACTTATTATTATGATCTCTTAGACGAGAGATATATTATTATTTTTCCATGATGAATTTAGCAAATTCATTCTCCTTATTTTGTATCAATTTCTGATATTCTTGTAAAAGAACCTTCGAGATGTCTTTAAATTCTTCAATTAAGACAAATCCTGAACTTGACTTCATTGTAACATATTGTAATGTGAATTTCTTCTTTTTGTAAGGAAATTTCAATAACGTTTTCCTTGTTTTGAACATGAAGGTACCATATGTATCTAACCAAGATGACCCTAGAATTATATCAACCTTGTCTTGCTCCAATGATACCACTGTAACAATATTGAATTAAGTTAGGACCTTGTGATCATCAACATATAGTTGTAGGTTCTTAAGCTAATATTTCTCATCAGAAAGAATTGTGTTATTTTTAAGTATATTTGATTATAAAAGTATTAATTGGTTTGATAGGTCAACATTTATACAATTCTTCCTGGTTGTCGGGAAAATAGCAATGTGAAGAAACTTCTCTTGAATAATTCCATAAGTTTTAATATTGGGTATGCATATTTTTTAAAAATTTACAGGAATATTCCTTGTTTTTTCATCATGAGACTCCATTTTATTATGCTTCTTATCCCAAGATATATCAAAGAAAGAAATATTTTATCTTTTATAGTATACTATACTTTTAAATAATTAATTTCTTCCCCTAAATACTTCTTGTAGATTGGGTGGTTGGGAGGAATCATTGTCACCTTCCCCACCCAAGTTCAAATCTCACTTGTTCCTTTGTAGCTTTAAAAATTATTATGCATCTTTAGATTTTTTTCCCCTTAAGGATAATGCATCCAATAAACCACCTGTTGGGAAAGAAACCATGTGTTTTTTTTAAGTGTGGTTTCTATTATTTTTACTTCTCCCTTCCTTTTTTTCTTTTGTTTTCCCCCTTTCTTCTTTTTCCCCGTTTTTTATATTTTCTCTTTTTTTAGTAAGGTCAAAGACTTAATTAATTAAAAAACTATGAAATAGATAAGGCAATGTCCCAAAGTTCTATCCAAAGGCACGTGAAAGACAAAGAAGGGGATATGATACCACTGTAACTATAAAACTCTGTTTACTAGAAATTCTTGAACTTCCACTTTTTCAAATACAAATAATCCATGAATAGATATAAAAGTTGATAAAATAGACATGATATTTTACAAGATAGACTTTCCCATATATATAATTATTTAAACTGTGTCTAATGCAACTCTTCATAAAGAGTTACACTTTTTCGCTAATTAATATTATATTATTATTGTTTTTTGTTGTTATTATTATGATATATATATATATTGTGTTATATTCTTTTATATAACATTAGGTTGGATTGTCTCCAATTGGTTGAGTATCTCACCTACTTGTCAAAGTAGAAGGACTAAAGACTTATGCATACTTCGATGTTATTGAAATCATCAACGAAAGTAGCTCATATCCTGATATGTTGGGGATTGGTTGTGCTAATGATAATACAGTGGTTATCAACTTCAAGAAGAGAGTGATGAATTTGATAATTGCGACATGCAGATAATTTGCCCATTAGATCCGACTAAAGGTAGAAGGTATGTAGAACCAATAAATGAGGAATTCGTGGGAGGATGGGATCATGAATTCAATATTTCGGAGGATTACATCCATCCCACCATGGATGGGGAGGTGGGTTGGGAAAGTGATATCTATACATCATCGGATTATGACGATGCGCTGGAGAATTGGAAGAATTGGCCACATGACGTATCGATCCGAAAATGTGGGAGACTCACTCAGTCGCTCTGCTGGGTCGCAATAGAGTTATCGAAATGCCAACATATGAAGGGCTACCTAAATTGAATGTGTTTATTGAAAAATTTGAAGAAAAAGTATCAGAACCTCAACGACTGTTGCCGCTCGAGGAAGCACTGAAGGAGCCTTTAGCAAGATGGTGGGTGAAACATAAGAACTCGATTGGCAGTTGGTTGATATGTCGCAGAGTGATGGAAGTTTGTTTTGGAGAAACAAATCACTACCAGGGAAAGAAGTGTGATGGAAGGAATGATCCAAATAAGCATCTTGTTTCATGTCATATTGCATGGGTATCAAGACCGAAGGATGAATGGGTACATTATTTTTTCCATATGCTAGACGAGATGTCGCGACAATTGTATGTATCAGCAGAACTAAGAAGGGATATTATAACATGGGAAGAATTAACCGTTTGTTTCAGTCACAGTTTCAGATTTGCAAATGTTGATCCATTAATACATAATGCACTTCGACACTTCTGAAATGTCATCTTGGAAGCAGTTCCAATGTCATTTCCCACATAATTGCATGAGACCTTAGTAACGTCGTTGATGACATAATGTTACAATGTGACAGGAGAACCGGATGATGGGGATGATCCAAGGAATATTAATATCACATAATTTGAAGAAACTTGAGAAATCACATCACTGAAGATATCGAACGACAAAGTCCAAAAACCTCTTAAGATAAGGAAGGTAAACATTGGGACGAAAGAAAACCCGAAGTTCTCCAATGTAGGTGATTATTGGGACAAAACCACTATGGAAAAGATCATTGATTTGTTGCACGAGTTCTAGGATTTATTTTTGACAAAATTTGATGAGATGAAAGGGATTTTAGGAGACTTGGAGAGATGAAAATCCCACTAAATCTAGATCCAAAGCCAGTAAATAAATGTCCTTACCGGTTAAACCTGAACTACAAGGAACAAGTCAAAGCTAAGCTCGATAGGATGCTATATACTGGAATCATTAATCTCTTGGAAGAATCAGAATGGATCAGTCTAATGGTTGTTCAAGATAAGAATATGGGGGAATTCAAATTTGTGTCGATTTTTGAAAGATTAATGACACATGCCTCCATGATTCATTCCCAAAACCATTTACTTACGAAGTACTAGAAGGAGTTGTGGGACAATAGATCTATTCATTCACAGATAGCTTTTCAGGCTACCATTAGATAAAGATTGAAAAGGAAGATCAACACAAGATGAATTTTGTGACATAATGGGGATGTTTCCAGTACATAGTGATGTTGTTTGGCCTAAAGAATGCACATACGATCTTCTCAACGATAGTAGTCGTTGTGTTTAAATATTTCATTCAAAAAAAATTGGCAATGTATATGGACGATTGGATTGTCTATGGGTTGGTGAAAGATCACATTGTGAACCTATGACTAATGTTGGAGAGATGTCAAAAACATTAGATCTCACTAAATCTAAGGAAATTTATATTTTATGCATTAGTTGAAATTTTGTTAGGACACATCATCTGCAAGGAAGGAATGTTGGTAGATCCTGCTAAGATTGTGATAATCATTAAGCTGGCTCCACCAAAGATGGTGAAACAACTCAGGGAAATGTTGGGCCGTACTAGGTATTATCGAAAGTTCATAAGTGGATACAACAATCACAGCACTGATGGAGAAGTTGTTGAAGAATGATGCAAAATTTGAATGGAGCCATGAGTGTAAAGGGAGTCTCGACAATCTCAAAAAGAATATGGTCACAACGCCAATATTGTTCTTTGCAGACTGGACAAAGAAATTTCACATCCATTTCTATGCATCATTAGTTGCAGTAGGATTAATTTTGGTGCATCTCGTGTTATGGTTAACCTTCACTCAAGATTGAGTCAAAGGTGGTTTAGGTCTAGCACATGGTTTGTTGTAGCCCATGATATTGTCCCATGGTATTGCATGTGATGGGACCTTTATAAGGCTTGAGGAGGCTCCATTGTAAAGTGGCATGGAGGTGAGCGGTGGCTAGCTCACTTGGCCCAGATGACTGGTCTTGGCCATGTAATGAAGATCTTCATTGATGTTGGATTTCCCCGCATGGGGTTTCCAGGGTATATTGTGTGTCTATATGTGGTTGCTTGCTATAATGTTTATTTCTCGCTCATTATTATGTTAATGTTGCTAGTTTTAACCTAAAAAGGGATATCAGAGCCATGGTTTGGCTTGGTTATGCTCGTTGGTGTTGGTATGTGCGTGTGCTATGGAAAATATTGTATGTACAGAGTTGAATGGGAGTAGTCCGCATAGGATGCCATAAAATGGTAGATCTGACTAGATCTAGTTGTGGTCTGATATGGATAGATTTGCTGAGCCATATTACAAAAAGGAGAAGATCTGTTGAGTGCATCATCGTTATCTATGGGTGTATTACAATACTGTTGCATGTGATCATGGAGATCACGGGGAGACAAATCACTACAATCACGCAGAGGTGAAGTGGAGGAGATGGAGCATTGTGTTGGGCATCATGCAGGCCCTGGAAAAATGACAAATCAATGGTTTGAGTATCTTTTGATTGATATTGGAGTTGGAAATCGGCATCATCAAGGAAATAAGCATGCTCAGTATGAAATCTGTGGAGTGTAGCCACATGAAGAAGTTGCATCTGGAGAAGGGCGTGAAGGAGTAGTTCAGCTGAAGACTGAACCTTGTGATCAAAAACAGATATGGTCCATGTGTGCAGAAGAAGAAAATGTGAAAGGCCAACCCAAGGAAGGAGTTCCAGGTAAGACGAGCCATGAGGGTAAATTAATTTGCACGTCATTCAAAAGAAGAGATCATAAGTGAAAGGTTTTAAATGTTAATTCACGTCACTTTAAAAAAGGAGGTTATTTTTAAAAGTTATGAAATGTTTAAAGTGGACATAATTTATATAAAGGGGGGTTATCTTAATGGTTTCTCATTTGGAATTACACGGTCCCTCCATGAATTATTTGTATACAGCTTTATTTATGGTAATTCTTTTTTTAAAAGAAGTGAATAAATTTTTACATAAAGGGAGAATATTGAAGACTTCAAAAGAGAAGCACACAAGAAGTTGGTTAAAAGGAAAAGGTTAAAGTGGCTTTATGCGGTGAGCAATTATTGTTATTGGTTGGTTGAAACTATATGTTAAAATTATTGGATGTTTTGTATCTGGGTTTTAATGGATTAAATGTGGGGTGCATGTTTGGTGGTACCCGACATCTTAGCAGTAATTTTTTTTTTGGGTCCATGTGAAACTTAGCTATAGGCAAGTTTGATTTCCTTGGGTTCTAGGTGCACAATGTATCCCTCTTATGCTCAAAGAAGGGTTGTTGCATCAAGTGTGGAATAAACCACTAGGTAGGTATAAAGGTGGTAGGTGTACTCGTAGCCTAACTTGATGTGGATCAGAGAGGTCGAGTCTTCGATTGCAGGAGGAATGTGAGAAGGTTAATCTCAGTGTTGGGACCAATATTGATGAGCCATGTATGTGAAGAGAATTCCTAGAGAACTCACGGTTACAGCGGTTGAATACCCATTTATTCGGTAGATGGATTCTTCTTTATATGGACTTCAATGACAGAGTTTAGATGCAAGTACAAAATGAGCATGGAAGAAAACAAGCAAGTGAATGAGCAAGTGAGCGAGCATGGAAAAGCAAGAGGATGAAGCAACAGATGGTGATGGTGTAGTCACCATGAAGACACATGAAAAATGTAATGGAGCGGTTTGCATGTAAATGGGCATATGGTTGTAAGACCTACTAAGGCATGCATACCCCTGGTAACTCATCAGTAAAGTTGGGAGATAGACCTAGGTGATACGGGGGTGTATGAGATTCCTCAGTAAAATTTTGAGGGGAGTTGGTGATTACTCCCAGTCAAGTTTAAAGGGGGGATTGTTATGGTTAACCTTAACTCGGGATTGATTCAAAGGTGGTTTAGGTCTAGCACATGGTTTGGGCATATGGTTTGTTGCAGCCCATGGTATTGTCCCATGGTATTGCATGTGATGGAGCCTTTATAAGGCTTTAGGAGGCTCCATTGTAAAGTGGGCTAGAGGTGAGTGGTGGCTAGCTTTCTTGGCCCGGATGGCTGGTCTTGGCCATGTAATGAAGATATTCATTGATGCCGGTTTTCCCCGTATGGGGTTTCCAGGGCATATTGTGTGTCTATATGTGGTTACTTGTTATAATGTTTATTTCTCACTCATTATTATGTTAATGTTGCTAGTTTTAACCTAACATATATGTGAAGGAGTTATTAACCACCCAATATCCTTCGCAAGAAGTAAATTATCATCTGTGGAAAGTAACTACACCACAACAGGAAGAGAAGGATTATCGATGGTATGTGCACTGTAAAAATTCTACCACTATCATTTGCAAGGAAAATTCAATATTTTCACCAATAATTCAGCATTGAAATACATGCTCAACAATAATGTGTTCGGGGGGGAGATCGTATGTCAATGTTTTCTACTCTTCCAAGAATTTTATTTTGATATCATTGTGAAAATGAGTCGATTAAATTTTGGACCCGACCATTTGTCGAGGATTGAGAGAGGGAAAGAACCAAGCAGCATTGAGGATGGATTACCTGATGTGCAGTTGTTCAAGGTAGGTGTTAGCACTGGAATTGAGCCAAAGGTTGGGGAAGGCCTACTCCCAAGTAACAGCAAAACCACTTTTGAAGAGAGAACTGGTCTTCTGCTCTTTCGAGCAGGATCTCTTACCAAATACTAACAATGCCAGATATGTACAAGTGAAAATATAATTTTTTTGTAAAATTGGTTGAAACATGACATAAAACCATTGGGAGATTGAGTCAAGATGTGTGACAGAAATAAACAGAACTTATGCAGACGATTTTAACACAGAGGCAAGATAGTCATTCAATCACAGTCAAATTATAATTGTGTCGTGGAAAAGAAGAACATGAACAGACCATCAACATAGAGAATTGGAAAATGAATTCTATATTAACTTTAGAAGAAAGCTTTAGTGGACGTCTGAAACAACAAATGGAGCATAGCATGTATTAATTCCAAACTGGTATACACTTATTTCATACATGAAAGAAAACATAACGGGAGAGATAAACTGGAAAAAAATTCACATGAGAAAGGATGCAACAGACTGTAATACAAACAACACATGAATCCCTATGTAAAACACCGACCTCGGCTCTGCAACTTTATTAAAATACTCTTGAAAGCATACACTGCAAAATTACATCGGTTCCAACCCTTTCTCCTTCTTCAGGCAGTACATTTATAGCATTTTGGACTTCCTAAACCGACATTCGGAAATCAAAATTTGTTACAATTAAAGAACATCTTCTGACAAACTCTAATGTGGCGTATCTGCCATGATTTACATAAAACTGAAAAATAATGCGGGCCGTTGAAAAATAGGCTTAAACAGTCCCTCCTGCATATCCCAGCTAGTGACAGCTGTGCAAAAACTGAAAGAGGTTTTTGTAATTGGCCCGATTCCTGACAAACCCATGTCTTCTTTTCTTTTGATTCAACTCCAACTCCTCAATACCTGATTTCCTAAAACTCAACTCCATTTGGCTAAAACAATTCTTTGAATGTGTTGTATGAAACAGTCCCATGGAAAACCTAAAACATAGCCTGTAAAAATCACTTTGTTTCTCCTAACCCATATGACTTGTGTAAAAAATGGAGCTTATTGAACATGATCCTGTTCTTAAGAGAAACCTCATTCAAGTTTGGAAAATTCTTTCCGGTTTTCCAGAAACAATTGATTGAAATAACTGAATAAAACAGTCATTTAAAAATATGGAAATTTTCTCTCTGAAGATGACTTCGATTCTCTCAATCCAAAACACCTAGTTAAAACATGAGAGAGGTTATTGTATATAAATTTTTTTATGAATAAAACCCTTTCTCAGTTTTTGAAAAATCATCTTGGTTCGTCATAATCGATTGATTTAAAATAACGACTAAAACAACCATTTTTTTTAAAACAACCATGCTTTGCTTCTTTAATTCTAAATTGAGCTCATTTGATCCATAATTAGTACAATGTTCATGAGCATTGTTTTTCCAACCTCTCTTCACATTCACCTAGTGACATTAATTTAAGTGGTTGATCAATTTGACTGGATAATGGATGTTTACCATGTGTGTGCACTTGCATGCAGCATAAAAATTCCGCTAATCTCAAAACCTAATTTCTCCTTGCTAGTTGACAATGTGAAATTTGTTTTATTTGTGGATTTTCCTCACATGCCAATCTGACCACAAAACCTATCTACCATTTAACATCATTTCGCTGATTGAAAAATTTAATTGCTCTGTGCAACTTCATAATGCGAAATTTAATTGAGCTGTCGGATGAAATGTGCTCTAATCTACATCGTTGATCAATGTTTAGTTTGCAAGAGCTTTAATTATACACAATTCCTCCGGCAGAGAGTACACAACACTGGCATTATCGCTATCATTTATTTCCCTTTCAACCGAAATCCATTTCTTTGTATCTGGCGCTACATATGTTACCTTCTTTTCTATATCTAGATTATTAGTTTTCACCATTAGCACAATCAAAACATGATTGAATTCTGATTAATGATTTGAAACAATGAAAATTTATTTGACGGTATCATAAGCTTCAGATCCACTATCAGGTTCATCCCAGAAATGCTCAAGATCTTGTTTATCGATATGCCAAGCATTATATTTGTACAAACCACTAAAACTTGAAGTGCATGAAGTATTTGGTGCGTTCAAAGGAATACCAGACTTTGCATATTCAACTAGTGACATTACCAATTGCTCCGTCTCTGAAAATGAAAATATTATTTAGTGTTAATTTCTTCAATGTATTTATTGCAAAAATTTTACTTTAATTAATCTCCACATATAACTAATTATATTCTCTCCACCAATATGCATTGATGCAAATAATTCTCACGCTTTTATATTTTGCTTCCTTTTGATGAGGGAATTATCCCACATGCAAGGGAACACTTACCTATAAAATGTTTATAAACACCAATCATTTCAAATTATACCAAGGAACAATGTGTGTATGACAGGGTTAATTTTAGGGGCAAAATTTAGCCCAATGGGCTATTTTTCCATGTTTTTCTCCAAAAAATGATTCACCATTTTGCATTTTTTGAAGCCTTGTTTCGCCCAATTTTCATGGGGTAAACTTTTTTCACCCTAAAAATTGCCAAATTATTATATAAATGATATAAAATCCTGGGAAATTTAAATATTTTTTGAAAAATATCACCAAACATTTTATAGTTGGCGTTTTAAGAATTGTTAAGATTCGCCAACATTTATACACTTTTAAATAAGTATGGTTCCTTAAAATCATCCCTGGTGTATTAGTCTTAGAGAGCTCGGTGCTTGGACTTTGGTGGAAATATTTGTTTAGTGTGTATGTTGAGCAGTCTTGTGCCAAAACCTTTTGTAAAAATCCCTGCCAAATTTACATTAAAACCCATGTTTTATTTTATTCAGAAGAGAAGAAAATCCTTTAATTCATAAAATTCTTTTCTTTTTGCTCAAAACCTTTAACCTTTTTGTTCTTGTAGATCTGGGAATTTTTTATAAATTGCTTAGCGGGAAGAATTTGAAAACCACCCAATCACCAATATATATCTTAAAAGAAATTTAATGATAGCACTAACTTTCAGAAAATAAATAAATAGTGCTAACAACTGGATCCATTAGGGACGTTATCTTCCCTGTGAGGTAGAAAAGAACCCCGTAGACCAAGTGTCAAATCCATTGGGTGATTCCCAAATTTTTCTAAAATCTTCTACCTATTCTAAACTGAACCATCAACTGAAACCATTCTGCAAATAAATCCCACTCTTTCAACCTCTAACCTGTCACCTGTCACCTGTCCATACCCTGAAAACTAAAGACAACTATAACTGCAAACCTTAACTTTAAAACCGAAACTGAAAATGAACTAAAAAATGTTGAATGGAATGCTCGCCATGTCGAGCTTATTCATATTTACTTACCTACCCTACTTACCAAGCATCAATGCTCAGTCAAGTAACTTCTGACTTCCAATGAAGCCACTCAAGCAAATGATCCCATAAACCAACTTTCTCTTCATACTTGATAAAACACAAAGATGACAGACTTAATGGCAGAAAGTTACAATAAAGAAATTGATATTTACAGTAGAGATATAACCAGTCATTACCACTGTAAAATTCATCTATGTAATCAACCACTGGGTCATAAAAGACATGACAACTTTCAAAAAATTCTGTCATTATCTTACCATGAGAGAGTTGTCCCAACTGTAAATTCCCTTGCACGATGTCAAACTGATCTTCAAAAAAACCATGCAAGGAAAACTCGTGATAATTTCCAGGCAAGACATCCACAACTTCATCTAAAATTTCTGATTTTAAAGCTTCAGTAAAAACATCATTCATTTCTTCAATAGGATCCAACAAATAGATTTCTTCTTGACAAAAAATTTCTGAATTTAAAAAACAAAAAGAAACATCCATTTGAGAACCTCCATCTTCTTCTTCATTGCATACCACTGGTTTTTCTAAAGGTCGGGATTGATTGCATAACTTTCCTTCTCGTTCATCACCCATTCCAAGGAAATTTATACATTCATCTACAATATCAATTTCCTTTTTTTGATCGGAAACTTTAAGTCTCTTTTTTAACAACTCAAATGAAGGAAAACACAACAGCAAACAGTCATTTTCAACATATTTAGATTCCACTCTGTTTTCATACTTTTGATCTTGGATTGCAATGAAATTTTCTTCACTAACAGAAATTGTGATAGGCTGATTGCATTCTTCAAAAAAAAAAATCAATACACCCATATCCTTTCAAATCACTAGGCTGATGATCTTCTTCAAGCAAAGAGCTTTTCATATAGTCATGTAAATATTTAGGTGAAATTTTAATTTGATCAACATGAAGAGGTCTTCCTTCAACCACTATTTCAAAATATGATTTCTTTTTACTTGCATTTTCAGAAAATGAACATATGGAGGGACTACAAGAATGAAATTTTCCAGAATTATCATCTTCTGTGTAATCAATCACACAAGCATTGTAACATTCAAAAGATTGCTGTTGTGAAAAGAAATTTTCTGATTGAGAAGGGGAGGCCTATTCTTGTAACAAAAATTTGGAAGTTGAATAATATGAGGAAGGATCTGATTGGCAGTCCCAACCTCTCTCTTGGTCACACAGAGAATGATAACAATGCTGCAAATCTTCATCAATTTCAGAAAGAGAGATATAACTAGTTGAATCTGAGCTTTGGTCTATGTCAACTTCAGTCAAGGAAGACAGCACTAACTGCTGGGAAATTTCTTGAATATCATGGAAATTGGTTTGTATTTATTTTTTAGATGAATATTCAAGTAAGATATCTAAAACCTCTTCATCCAAATATTGATCATCACCACACTCATATTTCACATTTTCAATGAACTCTTTATCATGTGTGCAACAATCTTGAAGTAACAACAAAGAAGGATAATGCCTTTCGAAATGTTCATGAAATATGGTATGAAAGTATTTAAGGGAGGATAAAATCCCTATTGGAAATCCCTCATATGAAGACCTCGCATATCCTTCTAAACTAAACATGAAAAGTTTCATTAAATAATCTTCATGCCATCTCACTCCCAGCTTATGTATATGCTTATGAAATCTAAATAAATGGATGGCAGCATCATCACCCTTTTCATCATTGAATATTGGAAGATATGTTTGCCAATTTACCAGAGGTATTTTATTTGGATAACCATGAATGGAAGCAAGATTTATAGCAGCATACCTTAAGGCCCGATAAGTCATCTTGATGGTGGAGAAACTGAATCAACTCCTCAAACTTTGCACCCTCGNTGGATAACCATGAATGGAAGCAAGATTTATAGCAGCATACCTTAAGGCCCGATAAGTCATCTTGATGGTGGAGAAACTGAATCAACTCCTCAAACTTTGCCCCCTCGTTCGATAATGTAGCTGCCATAGAAAATTATGAAGAATGGATCCTTCACAGATGGAATCGCCAAGTGAAAAGAGATATGACCTTCTTGATTTTTGACCATTGTTCACCATCAACAGTCAGATCTAAACCCTTCATTCAAATCCAGGTAATATTTGAGACCTCTCCCCGTATTTGTCCTTTTGACCACTGGTCTCCCCAGTGGAGTCACCTTCCAGAATCTTTCAGTGGAGTCACCAGGGCAAATGGTACAACCTTTTTCACATGTAAGAATGTTTGTTTTCCCACAGAAACCCTTTATCAATTGTGTTTTTTTCGTTCTTCCCAGGGATGATCTTCAATCTCATCCTCAGTAATGAAGCCAATTTGTTAGCACTGGAATTGAGCCAAAGGTTGCGGAAGGCCTACTCCCAAGTAATAGCAGAACTAGTTTTGAAGAGAGAACTGGCCTTTTGCTCTTCCGAGAGGGATCTCTCACCAAATATTAACAATGCCAGATATGTACAAGTGAAAATATAAATTGTTTGTAAAATTGGTTGAAACGGGACATAAAACCATTGGGCGATGGAGTCAATATGGGTGACTGAAATAAACAAAACTTATGCAGACAATTTTAACACAGAGGCAATATAGAAATGTTAGTTTTTCTATCATTAAGCTGGCATAACATTAGGATCTTTAACTGAGAGAATAACAAGTAGAGAAATCAAACACAAGAGACAATGAAGACAGTTTTTATCCTCAGGGAAACCATAAATGGTGAAAACCCCTCAATTTCCTCTAAGAAATAATCAGCACCAAAAGTAGAACCCAAAACAGTAAGAGATCTCCTGACAGCAGTAACCTTCTTCTTGTCTAGCCCCAGTGTCTTCTCCTTCCTCAACTATACGCTACACTTGAGTGTGTATGATTTTTGTGATAAATAGAGATTCCATGTCTCTATTTATACTAATCCTGACATGACTAAAACCCTACTATGGCTGACCTCACTAGGAGAATCTAATAACCCTAGTGCCCCGAAACTCTGGGGACTTTAACCCTTAGACAATAGGAGGGTTACCCACAATGACTTGACATGACTTGTTTACATTATAGATCTTCCCGATAGGGACATCGGGGCATGACATGACTCAAGTACATCTCGGAATAAACATCGAGTTACAATATATAAGAAATACAAGTGGAATACATTCCAAAGTTACATATACATCAACACTCCCTCTTAACTAGGAAGGTATTCTTTCGACACAATTTTCAGCACAAGTCTTCTTCTATGTATCTTTTGGATCATCATTGAGTCTTCATCATCTTCATATTCAAGTATTCATCTTCAAGTCATATTCATCTTCAAGTCATCATCTTCAAGTCATCTTCATCACCGGATCTGGATCATCAATAGACATCATCACTGGATCTGGATCATTAGTCGATCTAGATCATCACTAGACATCATCACTGGATCTGGATCGTCACTCGATCTGGATCATCACTAGACATCATCACTGGATTTGGATCATCACTTGATTTGGATCATCATCACAGGATCTAGATCATCACAAGTGCTATCTCTTGATTCTTCTAGTCATCAAAATCTCTACAGAGCTAGCCCTTTTTCATGCTGGATGTATCATCACACAGAGCTAGTCCTTTTTCATACTAGATGTGGCATCCACTTAGAGCTAGTCCTTTTTCATACTAGATGAGTCTTCACAAAGCCAGTCCTTTTTCATATTGGGTGTGGGATCAACTCAGAGCTAGTCCTTTTTCATACTAGATTAGTCTTCATAGAGCCAGTCCTTTTTCATACTAGATGTGGCATCCACATAGAGCTAGTCCTTTTTCATGCTAGATGAGTCTTCACAGAGCCAGTCCTTTTTCATACTAAATGTGGGATCCACTCAGAGCTAGTCCTTTTTCATACTAGATGAGTCTTCACAGAGCCAGTCCTTTTTCATACTGGATATGGCATCCACACAGAGCTAGTCCTTTTTCATACTAGATGTGTCTTCATAGAGCCAGTCCTTTTTCATATTGGATGTGGGATCCACTTAGAGCTAGTCCTTTTTCATACTAGATGAGTCTTCACAAAGCCAGTCCTTTTTCATACTAGATGTGGCATCCACATAGAGCTAGTCCTTTTTCATACTAGATGTGTCTTCATAGAGACAGTCCTTTTTCATAGTGGATGTGGGATCCACAAAGAGCTAGTCCTTTTTCATACTAGATGTGTATTCACAGAGCCGGTCCTTTTTCATACTAGATGTGGGATCCACTCAGAGCTAGTCCTTTTTAATACTAGATGTGTCTTCATAGAGCCAGTCCTTTTTCATACTGGGTGTGGAATCCATACATACAACTGACAATGGAAGGAACCAATCCTCTCACCATGTCACAGCTCTTACATCCGACCATGGAAGGAACCAATCCTCTCACCATGTTGGAAGGGCACAACACTTATATCTGACTATGGAAGGAACCAATCCTCTCACCATGTCAAAATGGCACAGCACTTATATCTGACCATAGAAGGAACCAATCCTCTCACCATGTCAGAATGGCATAGCACAAACATATCACTTCCTCTTGGAGGAATCTCAATCCGGAGAACACCAAGCTTCTCCCTGAAGTATTCAAACTTCACCCTAGCTAATGGCTTCGTCAACACATCATCTATATGTTCATCCGTCGCAACATATTGGAGCTTCACTGCTCCTCTCTGCACCATATCCCTGATATAGTGATACTTGATCTCGATATGCTTCGACTTGTCATGGAATACTGGATTCTCTGACAACTTTACACAACTCTAGTTGTCATAGTATATACAAGTAGCATCTAACTGGAGATCAAATAAATCAGACAGTAGCTTCCTTAGCCATACTGTCTCACAACTAGCTGAACAAGCTGCAACATACTATGCTTCAGCTATACTCAGTGCCACACAGGATTGCTTCCTGCTAAACCATGAGATCATACCTAATCCCATACTGAAGCAACATCCTGAAGTACTCTTCTTGTCGATGGAACTGCCTACCCAATCTGAATAAACATAAACCTCCAGGTTAATCTTCTGATCAGTCTTATAATTGAGCCCATAATCAACTATACCCTTCAAGTACCTTAGAATATGCTTTGCAGTAGTCAAGTGAACATGTCTCAGATCTGTCAAGTACTGGCTCAAGGTGTTCATAGAAAACCAGATATCTGGTCTTGTGTTCATCAGATACATCAAGGATCCAATCATCTGACGATACATTGTGGCATCAACTGTCTCTGACGAAGAATCACTCAATAGCTTTAGGTTTGATGCCATAGGTGTGGTTAATGCCTTGCAGTCCATCATCCCAAATCTCTTCAGGATCTCTACTGCATACTTCCCTTGTCCAAGGAAGATTCCATCTGAAGTCTGCCACACCTCCACCCCTAGAAAATAATGCATCATACCCAAGTCCTTCATCTCAAACTCAGCAGCAAGATTTCTCTTCGTATCAGTAATCAACCCATCCATACCTATCACAAATAGATCATCTACATATAGCAGGAGTATCACTGGGTTTCCATCTTCAACCTTGTAGTAAAGGTTGGAATCTGCTTTACTCTTGGTAAATCCCAAACTGGATAGAAAACTGTTGATTCTGCCGTACCAAGTCCTGGGCTCCTATTTCAAACCGTACAAGGCTTTCTTCAATATGCACACATGAGACTCCCTATCATGTGTCTCAAAATCGAGTGGCTTATCAACATACACTTCCTCTTCTACTACACCATTCAGGAAAGCAGTCTTGACATCCATTTGGTGTATCTTCCATTTCATCATTGCAACTAGAGAAAGTACCGATCTAATGGAAGTGTATCTGGATATAGGTGCAAAGGTTTCTTCATAGTCTATTCCTTCTTTCTGTGAGAAGCCACAAGCAACTAATCTTGCTTTATATTTCTCTATGCTTCCATCTGAAGCATGCTTAATCTTGTAGATCCACTTGAAAATTACAACTGACTTCCTTTCTGGTCTTGGGACAACTTCTCAAACATCATTCTTCATGATCGATTGATATTCTTTGATCATGGAATCCTTCCATTATTTTCGTTCTACCGCTTCTTAATAATTGGAAGGTTCTTTATTAATGAATTCACATAGAAATGCTACATAACTGGAACAAGATCTGGTCCTCTTCCTTTCTCTGATATTCTCTTTTGGAACCCCATATATTTCTGCATCTTGGATAATCTCTTGTACCCAAGCAGGTTTCCTCTTGTGAGGATTCTTCTCTTGAGGTGGATCTACAGGTCTTTGTGGTTCTTCATATTCTCAATCTTCTTCTTGAGTTTCTTCGTTCATGATTGTATCATGAGTTATGGGAGCTTCTGCTTCTTCAGGTTCTTCAATAGGTTTCCTTCTGGATTTGATGTAGGCTGAATCTTCGTCAAATGTTACATCCCTACTGATATCAATCTTCTTGAACCTTGGGAAGTATATTCTGTAAGCCTTTGAGCTTTCAGAGTATCCCACAAATATACCCTTCTTTTCTGAAGGATCTAATTTTGTTCTCTTCTCTCTTGGAATCTGTATGCACACAGGACAACCAAATATTCTGAGATGGCTGAATTCTGGTTTCTTACCAGAGAAGACTTCTTCATGAGTCTTGTTCTCGAGTACTCTGTGGGGAGTACGGTTCTGTACACACACTGTTGTTCTGGCTGCTTCTGCTCAAAGATGCATAGGAATATCTTGATCATGAAGCATAGCTCTTGCAGCTTCCATGATAGTTCTATTCTTCCTTTCTGCAATTCCATTCTGTTGTGGATTATAAGGAGTGGACAACTCCCTCTTAATCCTTGAGTCTTTACATAGTTCCTTGAACTCATTCGAACTGAATTCTCCGCCATTGTCTGATTGAAAAGTCTTGATCTTGTTTTCAGTGTGGCTCTCGATCAAGGCTTTGAATTCCTTGAACTTGCTAAATACTTCATCTTTATTCTTCATGAAGTGAATCCATGTCTTCCTAGAAAAATCATCAATAAAAAAAACATAGTATGCATACCCGCTTAGAGAACTTGATGACATTGGTCCGCATACATAGGAGTGGATGATTTCGAAGATTGTTTTTGCTTTGCTCTTGCTACTTGGAAATGTCTTCTTTGTATTCTTTCCTTTTGCACATCCTTTGCAGACTCCTTCATGTTTTTTTTGAATTTCTGGAAGACCTTCAACAGCTTTACTTGCAAGTGGTAGTGCTCTGTAATGTACATGTGCAAGCCTTCTGTGCCAAAGTTCATTTGGTTCTATTGAGTCATGAACCAAGGATTGTTTTGGTTGGCCCTTCACTTTGTATAGTCCTTCGTCTTGTTCCCCAATCACTATTGCATCGTCAAATGTCTTTCCCTTTGGCCACATAAGAACTTGGCCATCTACAAAAGCAACCCTCTTTCCTCTTCCATCCAATGCGGATATGGAGAGGAGGTTCTTCTTTAGACCTGGAACAAATAATACATTCTTCATCTTCAAATACTTTCCAGAGTCTAGTATGTAGGAGGACTCACCACTACCTTTTATCATATACTGGTATTCATCTCCAAGTTTCACTTTGTGAGGTGACTCATGTTCAGATAGCTTCACAAATGAATCTTTGAATCCCGCCATGTGCTTGGAAGCACCACTATCTATGAGCCAATCATTGCTTCCATGTGAGACAATTCCCATAAGAACGGAGATCAGCACATATTGTTTATCACTTGGAGAGTCACTTTCTTGTCTGGTTCTCTTTGTGGAATGTTCATCGTCCTCTGCAGCATGAGCATGATGTCTTCTTTTGATTCCCTTCTTCTTCTTTAAATTCCCTTTGTTAGGGCAGAATTTGGATATGTGACCTTTCTCATCACATGTGTAACATGTAACAGTAGACCAATCTCTTCTAGAGTGATAAGACCTTTGGAGTGATGATGGTCCCTTTGGTTTTCTTGGTGTGGGTGGTAAGAGCTTGATCTTCACTTCCCATCTTTTCTTCTCGAGCTGCTATCCAAGCTTCTTCTTGAGAGCACTCTTCCCATAGTCTGTTGAACTTGACTAACTTCTTTCTGGCACAGATCCCTTGAATGAAAGGGTCCCATGATCTAGGGAGACCATTCAAGGTGGTCATCACAATTTCTACATTTTCCACTTCTTCATCTACTTCTTCCAGCTGCTCCTTGATCTGAGAGACCCTTGTAAATTAATACTGAATAGTCTCAGCATTCTAGATCTTTACATTCTTCAATTGGTTTCTCAAATTCATCTTCCTGTTTATGTTCTTTCCTTCAAACAATTTGGATAGGGCATCAAACATAGATTTAGGTGTCTTGAGAGAGGACACTTGTGGATTAAGGTGATCCTTGATAGAATCAGCAATGATCCTCTTTTCCATAACCATATTCTTCTTATGTAATGCCTTTGCCTCATCTCCCTCTGGAACTGGAACCTCCTCATGAATGTAGGAGTCTAATTCATTCTCTTCTAGGACCAGGGATATCCTATACTTCCAAGCTTGAAATTTATTAGCTCCCTCAAGCTTTTCATTAAGCTTGGTATGATGAGACATCTTAAACTGAGAATCTCAAATGGAAATACAAAAGATCTTATATCTTACCAAGTCAAGATGTCAGATCTGAAACTTGAGCTGAAACCCTACAATGTTGGTTCAGTAGCAAATTAGGGTTTTTCTTTTCCAGAATTATGTCCACCCAAATGCCTTGAAATTTGTCCCTAACTTTGATTTTGGAGAGGAGATCAATCCAGGCTTGGGCTCACTGAAAAATTCCCCTTCTGGGAAAAGCCCTAATTTTCGGCAGCAGTGTAGGGTCCAAAACTGAAAAACCTCAGAATTGGATTATGCTTTGACAGAAATATGCACCCTAAGGAGAAGAGTTGTTCCACCTTACTTTTGCTGAAAATATGTGGAGGAAGATCCACAAACTAGGAAGCCCTAGTTCCCACAGCTGCACAGTGTCTTCTTCTCAGGTTAGCTCTGATACCATGTTAGTTTTTCTATCATTAAGCTAGCATAACATTAGGATATTTAACTGAGAGAATAACAAGTACAGCAATCAAACACAAGAGACAATGAACACAGTGTTTATCCTTGGGGAAATCATAAATGGTGAAAACCCCACAATTTCCTCTGAGAAAGAATCAGCACCAAAAGTAGAACCCAAAATAATAAGAGATATCCCGACAGTAGTAACCTTCTTCTTGTCTAGCCCCAGTGTCTTCTCCTTCCTCAACTATGCGCTACACTTGAATGTGTATGAGTTGTGTAATAAATAGAGAGTCCAGCTCTCTATTTATACTAATCCCAACATGACTAAAACCCTACTAGGGCCAACCTCACTAGGAGAATATAATAACCCTAATGCCCCAAAAATCCAGGGACTTTAACCCTTAGACAATAGGATGGTTACCCACAATGACTTGACATGACTTGTTTACATTATATATCTTCCTGATAGGGACATTGAGGAATCACATGAATCAAGTACATCCCGGAATAAACATCGGGTTACAATATATAAGAAATACAAGTGGAATACATTCTGAAGTTACATATACATCAACAAGCCATTCAATCACAATCAAATTATAATTGTCTGGTGGAAAAGAAGAAAATGAACAAACCATCAACACAGAGCATTGGAAAATGAATTCTGTATTAACTTTAGAAGAAAGCTTTAGTGGATATCTGAAACAACAGACGAAGCATAGCATGTATGAATTCCAAACTGTTATACACTTATTTTAGACATGAAAGAAAACATAATGGGAGAGTTAACTAGAAAAACATTCACATGATAAAGGAATCAATAGAATGTAATACAAACAACACGTGAATCCCTTTGTAAAACGCTGACCTCGGCTCTGCAATTTTACTAAAATACTGTTGAAAGCATACACTGCAAAATTACATTGGTTCCAACCCTTTCTCCTTCTTCAGGAGGTACATTTATAACATTTTGGACTTCTGAAACTGACATTCAGGAATCAAAATTTGTTACAACTGAAGAGCATCTTTTGACAAACTCTAATGTGGCATATCTGCCAAGATTTACATAAAACTAAAAAATAATGGGGACCGTTGAAAAATAGGCTTAAATAGTCCCTCCTGCATATCCCAACTGGTGATAGTTGTGTAAAAAATGAAAGAGGTTTTTGTAATTGGACCAGTTCCTGACAAAACCCATGTCTTCGTTTCCTCTAATTCAGCTCCATCTCCTCAATATCTGATTTTGAGATTGATGACTCAAATAGTAAACCTGTAAATTTCTGGAAAAATACCCTGTAAAGATATTTTAAATTCTCCCAACCTGTGATACCTGTGTAAAACATGAAGTAATTTTTTGAAGGTATTCCTGGGATGAAGAAAAACCTCTCTCAATTTCCTGAAATTCAACTCCATTTGGCTGAAACAATTCTTTGAATGTGATGTCCGAAACAATCCTTTGGAGAACCTAAAACATAGCCTATAAAAATCACTTTGTTTCTCCTAACCCATATGACCTATGTAAAACCTGAAGGATTTTATTGAACATGATCTTGCTCTTAAGAGAAACCTCATTCAATTTTGGAAAATTCTTTGTGGTTTTTCGGAAACAATTGATTGAAATAACTGACTAAAACAGTCATTTAAAAATATGGAAATTTGCTCTCTGAAGATGACTTTGATTCTCTCAATCCAAAGCACCTGGGTAAAAACTAAAATATTTTATTGTATATAGGTGTGTTATGAATAAAAACCTTTCTTATTTTCTGAAAAATCATCTTGGTTCGGCACGAATGATTTATTTAAAATAATAACTAAAACAGTCATTTTCGTAAAAAAACAACCATGCTCTGCTGCTTTAATTCTTAATTGAGCTCATTTGATCCACAATTAGTATAATGTTCATGAGCATTGTTTTTCCAACCTCCCTTCACATTCACTCAGCAGCATTCATTTAAGTGGTTGATCAGTTTGACCGGATAATGGATGTTTACCACATGCATGAACTTGCTTGCAGCATAAAAATTTCGCTAATCTTAAAACCTAATTTCTCCTTGCTAGTTGACAATTCAAAATTTGTTTTAGTCGTGGATTTTCCTCACATGCCAATGTGACCGTAAAACCCTATCTACCATTTAACATCATTTTGCTGATTGAAAAATTTAATTGCTCCGTGCAACTTCATAATGCGAAATTTATTTGAGTTGTCGGATAAAATGTGCTCTAATATGGATCGTTGATCAATGTTTAGTTTGCAAGAGCTTTAATTATACACAATTCCTCCGGCTGAGAGTACACAGCACTGGCATTATTGCTATCACTTATTTCCCTTTCAACTGGAATACATTTCTTTGTATCTGGCGCTACATATGTTACCTTCTTTACTATATCTAGATTATTAGTTTTCAGCATCAGCACAATGAAAACATGATCGAATTCTGATCGATGATTTGAAACAATGAAAATTTATTTGATGGTATTGTAAGCTTCAGATTTACTATCAGGTTCATCCCGAAAATGCTCAAGATCTTGTTTCTCGGTATGCCAAGCATTAGATTTGTAGAAACCACTCAAAATGGAAGTGCATGAATTATTTGGTGCGTTCAAAGGAATACCAAACTTTGCATCTTCAATTAATGACATTACCAATTGTTCCGTCTCCGGAAATGAAAATATTATTTAGTGTTAATTTATTCAATTTATTTATTGCATAAATTTTACTTTAATTAATATCCACATATAACTAATTATATTCTCTCCACCAATATGCATTGATGCAAATAATTCTCATGCTTTTATATTTTGCTTCCTTTTGATGAGGAAATTATCCCACGTGCAGGGGAAAACTTACCTGTAAACTATTTATAAACACCATTCATTTCAAATTATACCAAGGAAAAATGTGTGTATTAGTCTTGGAGAGCTCGGTGCTTGGACTTTGGTGGAAATATTTCCTTGGTGTGTATGTTGAGCGGTCTTGTGCCAAAACGTTTTGTAAAAATCCCCACCAAATTTATATTAAAACCCACATTTTATTTTATTCAAAAGACAAGAAAATCCTTTAATTCATAAAATTCTTTTCTTTTTGCTCAAAACCTTTAACCTTTTTCTTCTTGCAGCTCTGAGAATTTTTTATAAATTGCTTAGCGAGACGAATTTGAAAACCACCCAATCACCAATATATCTTAAAAGAAATTTAATGATAGCAATAACTTTCAGCAAAAATAAATAGTGCTAATAGTAGGAATGGTAGACGACCATTATGAATAGATTGTTCAGTTCTTATCGATGGGTAAAGCACCTGAAGACTACATGTCGAGCCAAAATAATAAATTGGTATTTCAAGCTGTATATTTTCATTTGATTGCAGTAGAGCTTTACAAGATGGGTTCGGATGAGATTTTACACCGATATGTTTGTTACGGAGAGAAACTTCCTATGGTTTGGGGGTACCAGAACAGACAGTATGACACCATAAATCAATCCTTTCCAATATGCAAGAGTAATAAACAAATCTAACACTAATGGATATAAAATCATACCTTATTCCGGATGGTTGAAGTAGATCCTCATTGAGATTTTCCCATGCAATCGCACTTACAGTTTGCTCTCAACAACAACAAACAAAGTAAGAAGGATATATTTAAATGTGTTAGAGCTACTCTAGCATATATAATCAATCATGTATAAGCAAGTAAATACATCCATGGATTTAATATTCATATTCAAAATGCACGTGTATTGGATAGGAAAAGATATTTCTATTAATAAAACAGAGATACAATAGTTACAAACTCTGTCGGCACTTCTGTGAACCGGAGAAACCGAGTCCTCTACCTAGGCCTCCCCCACCTCAATCCTCCATCTCTCGATAAAAATTTCACAAAGAAAAGGAAATAATTGGAATAACACAATGTTCTCCAAAGGGAGAAAGGGATGCAGACTCAAGTATAAGCAAAATGAGGCAACAATGGACTATAGTTTCCTTACTCTTCAATTTGTCCTCCTTCATTGTATCCAATAGGGTCAATATATAGCACTCTAAAGAGGTAATGGAGTGTCAAGTCCGAGAGTTCTCAACACATATGGACTACCAAGAGTCAAGATATTCAGACTCATATGAGGAAACCTCCAAAAATATTTATCTTTATGCACACATCCCAATGTACACAGGTTTGAGGCCAAAATCTGTTTATACACGTGAGTATGTATTTGAAATTCACGTATAGGTATAAACAGGTGATTGTTGGGGATGATCTTGGAACATCAAAGTATAATATAAGTCCATGGCATACAAATATTCTACAGAGGGATAGGGAAGGACATAAATATGTGATCAACCAGGTGTGGTAAAATCAGTTATAACAGATGCCCCCTAATGTGTGAGGTCAGATAGGTAACATGATGGAAAAATAAATTATATAATCCATCCCATAAATGGAGTAATGAAGACCCAAGTGGAATAACCAGCCACAACTCAGTATATTACAATAGTCAATCTCTGCACGTGACTGCAAATACATATAGCAGTCCCAGATACATAAGAGTACAATGGCCATGAATAGGCATGATATACAAATGTCATGTGTGGTCATTTCCACATACAATAAACAATGGATCAAGATCTCCATAATGGATGAAGATATCTGATATACACTGGAAACACTAGATAAAGATCACGAGAACTAAAATCTCATGAACACTGGAATGATCAAGGAGGTAGCATATGGAATGCCACTAAGCTGAAAGGTCTTCTACACAAACCACTATGACTACATGTCCTACTATGTGAATAGATGTGTCGAGGTAGAACATAGTAGTCCATTGTCTAATTATCGGTCATTGATGTATATTGTTAACAAAAGTGAGATAACCCACCGATAATGAAAATGGGAATCAATGTACAGACTGCAATATAACAAGTGTGAAGAGATGTGTTGAGGTCAAACACTTGAAATAATCCATCGATCGGGGGACATTGATTTATTCCCAAAACTATTGATGGCGAGAGAACCTACCAATAATAATTGTAAGTCTCAAGGCACTCAAAGGAATCTAGACTCCTATTCCAAAATAAATGATCTAAATTCGATGTAATGGAATATGCTGGAAGGAGGGAATTAAGGAATCCCCCATCAACCAACACAAGGTACTCAGTAATGTTGTATAATGTGGAAGAACTCGAACAAGATGTGCACAAACCAATAACAGTACTGGGAATGGTCGACATGCAAAGTCAAGATAACTGAGGAATGCCCAAATCAGGCTTCAACTTCCTTCGAACAAGAGAATAAGGCAATTGGTGACTGAAGGTAGGAAGCATGGACTCGATATGAAACTGGGACATCTCTATGACACAGGAGGCATCGACAGAGGCTCCATGGGGACTAGAAGCGTAACTAGTCAATGGAGATAAACTCAGAGTAATGATTATAGCTCCTAAAGTCATACTAATAACCCAACCAATGGATGTGATATACAATGCTCTATTTGAAGGAAACATGACTTGACTGCTGCCAAAGATAATATCTTTTCCTTCCTAGATTTCTTATGTTTTTTACGTTTTTGGATGTTTTCATATATTTTGAAAAGCTTGAAAAAGAATAAAAGTGCTTTATAGTACATAGCTAGGAGGAGACGAGTGTCAAGGGGAAGAAAACGAGTTCCAAGCATTGGAACATGCCTATGCTCAATGCAAAGGAATATGTGCAGGATAATGATACTCAGAGGAAGGTCTTCTCCTGGTAAAAGGGTGATCAAACTACAAAGGATATGAAAAAGGCTCTTCTTGGCTAGACATGAGACAAGCTCAGGTTACATGGCTTATTACTTTGAAGCAGGGAGCTAGCAGAAAGCTCAATAAGGAAAGAAAAACTCATGAAATGCAATTACATCTTGATATATACAAGGGAGTCCCTATGGGAAATGGCCAGCATAAAGTTCAAGAGGAGTATAAAGCTCTTGCTCAAGGACATAGCGGAACTAAAAAGGGAATCCCACAACATAAAGAAGGCATCTTAGCATGGGTACCAAATGAAAAATAGGGTCTAACTAGGGCACCCATGCATAGGAAATATCTACCATTTGCACAATATCTCTTCTAACAACAACATGAAGGTTTTGTGACATCACGGAATGGGTTCATACCTAAGGTTAAGATGAAACAGTCATAAGGCCATGCAAACTGCAAGCGGATGTGAAATCCTAACCTATATGCCAGTTTAGACATTATATCTATAATAAGCACTAACGGATCAAAGAATCGGTCAAAACCCACTCAAATCGGGTCCCTACAACACAATATAAGGAAAAACGGTCCAAAAATGGTCAAAAATGGTCCAAACTATAGAAAAGTGGGTAAAAATTTCAAAAACAATTCTATCAAATAGTGAAAAATATATTTTTTCCATACCATTTGAAAATTTACCCAACATAGTGTTTTTGGACCCATCCACTTGAGAAGCTGATTCCAGGAGCATCAGTCCTCGAAATCACACACCGTCTGGTTCAGGTAGGTCATCATGCCCCACTCTTTCATTTTCATGCTTTTATTATTAATTTTGATGGTCAATTTTTAAATTTGGGCCATCCTAAAATAGGTGGTTTCAGCCCACGCAAAAATTCAGTGTTTTATAAGTATAGGGCTCAACATACGTGGAAAAAAAACCGCAATACCCACGTATGTACGTAGTTGTTTTGAAAACATCCTGTAAATTTGAGCATATAGATCTGTAGACAAACACACAACTCACAAAGAAGATCTCACAATTTACTCAGCCATTGAAGAATGAAACAGTGCAAAAGGCTTGCAGCTGTGAATGCTTTCATTAATCAAAAAGTAATCCAGATAATAATTACAATGATGTAAAATGGCTTTAATAGCCACAAGCAATTTGAATCCACATGAGGAAGTTCAAATTGATGACTCTACTTGACTGTAGGTAACCAAGACTTGTCTAAATCACAATTGGAGTTCTAAAACACAACCAACTATTACATTTAGTATTAAATAATGGTTAACTGACTGTGGTAGGTGAGAAAAGTGCCCCACATGTGTGCAATTAATTAAACCATTATTTAACTGAATGTAACTGACTCCTAACTTGGCTTGACTAGTCATCAACTGAAGTTAAGGACCCAGTAGTTAATTGTCCTTGTCTAAATCATAACCGGAGTTCTAAAACACAACCAAGTGTTAGATTTAGTATTAAATAATGGTTAACTGACTGTGGTAGGTGAGAAAAATGACCCACATGTGTGCAATTAATTAAACCATTATTTAACTAAATGTAGAGAGCTAGAACTGAATGTAACTGACTCCTAACTTGGCTTGACTAGTCATTAACTGAAGTGAACTGACCTTGGTTGGTTTCGGCACTCCTAGTTGCTTCCTAAATTGTAGGGATTGATCTAGGAGACTCCTAAACTTATGAAATCAAGTGCAATAAGTGGCAGTGAGCCTCAATTAGTGTTCCCCACACTTTGGTAACTGAAACATGTGCCCCAATTAGGTCAAGTTTAACCAATGGTGCTAATGACTATAAATAGACTGGATGGACTCCCGATTTAGACATATGACCAAATTTGGACAAGGGAGGATTAATAATCCTAACACCCCCCCTGAATGCTAAATTGGACAAACTGTGGGCCCTGGTAACTAAGACCATAGGTCACCCATTACATCAATTAAAGTAAAGTAACTACTCAAAAATAAGGTGCTTGGGGAAACACCACATGGGAAAAAAAAACCCCCCTTCTAATTAAGCAGGTAGAATCAGGATCAATCTGGTTCTTCTGTGCACAGGTATCCTAGGGCCTGGAATGTGAACCTATCCATCATTATGTCTGGAGGAATCTTCCTCTTTGGAAGAAGAATGATATGCTCAACTAAATCAGAAATATAGACAACTGTCGGATGAAGACTGGACCCATGTAGAGCAACTGAAGTCAACTGAAAAGTGAGGAAAGGTTCTTGAGAATTCAGAGAATGTGAAGAACAATCAAGAAACTGATATGTTGCAGCCATGAAAATCAAACCATTAGTGGTAAGAACAGCCCCAAGTGTTAGGAGCAGGTGTCTAGGCGGATGCAGAAAATCTTCCTCTTTACTAGTTCTGTGAGAAGATGAGCATGTGATCAATGGTAGAGAAGCACTGGGACTGTTGAGAGTGAATGCTGGAGCTCCATAGTCTGATATAGCTTCTGAAATAGATAATTAATCACATAATAAAATATTAGAAACCTCATATGAGGAAACTAACACCAAATCCCCATCAGCAGTTTTGAAGAGAAAGTGCGGTACTTGATTTTTCACACCGGAATTGGTGAGAGCAGCTACAAGCATGACTGAATGCTTTTGAATTTTAAAATATGAACCAAATAATATCAGATCAGAAATTAAATCAGATCTAAACAGGTTCAAAACAGATCCAAAACTGTGAAATGGAATCAAATCCCCAACAGCAATTTTGTAGGAGACTTGTGGTACTTGTTTCTTCACACCGTTGATGAGAACAGCTACAAGCGGTACTGAAAGATTATGAATTTGATATATTAAACCAAGCAATATCAGATCAAATCTAAATAAGATCTATCAGATCCAATAAGGTTAATATCAGATTCAAATAAATGGTTAACCGAGACGGTGGATGCACGGCTTTCTTCTTCTTCAAAATTCTGAATTTTGGTGCATGCAATCCTGCCGGAATTTACTGGAAAAATTAGATCATGGGGAGCGAATGGATCACTTTGGTAATCTG
>LPNX010982518.1:712245-734181 GCA_001517045.1 Pseudotsuga menziesii | reverse complement strand
CCTAACTTGGCTTGACTAGTCATCAACTGAAGTTAAGGACCCAGTAGTTAACTGTCCTTGTCTAAATCATAACCGGAGTTCTAAAACACAACCAAGTGTTAGATTTAGTATTAAATAATGGTTAACTGACTATGGTAGGTGAGAAAAATGACCCACNAAGTGCAGCAGAATTTTTCTTCAATATCAGAGATTCGAATGTCTTCTTCTGTTTCAGCAATATGAGAATATGAGATATCATAGATCTCATGAACTTCCGGAGCATCAGGTGAAGGAGTCACTGCATGGAGGCTGTCTTCAATTCGAATTGACTGTGTAGAAGTTTATGCTTCTTCTTCATCTTGAACAACTACATCAGAGAGAGTGGAGGCCGATATTTTTGGATCAAGGATGCTTGTGGTGATGGATGTGCACCATCCGCTATTACTTCCAAAGGTTCTTTCCAATCTTATCCAGAGTTCCAGTGGATCTTTAATAGATCTACTGTGATAGCGCATGCTAGGAGAAAGAGCCAGTTCCATTATTTCAAAAGCTTTATCCTTTGCTTTTAGCCAGTCATTATCACTCTCAAAAGAATTTCTACCTAATCCAATAGACACCGAAAAGAGTTTTTGTCTTCTCAGACATATATTCATCTTCAACCACCATTCAAAATAGTCTGAGGATCGGGTGAGAAGAGGATCTGATGAATTCATTTCGAAGCTGNAAGTTTAACCAATGGTGCTAATGACTATAAATAGACTGGATGGACTCTCGATTTAGACATATGACCAAATTTGGACAAGGGAGGATTAATAATCCTAACACATCCGCGTATAGGGCCACAAATGACAAATTAAAGGTCAAAGCCTAATGAAACTTTGAAATTATTGTGCAGGATGGTTCTTGAGTGGAGAGAATGTGAGCATGAAGACGTTGACTGGGATGTGCAAGGTGACTTAATGGCTCAACAAGCTTTGAGGGCTTGTGATTTGTATAAGTTATAGCGCCTTGGTAGCTTGAGGGAAAAATCAAGGCTACTCCAAATGCTAGTAGACTATTGGGATACTGACTCAGATACATTCCAGTTGGATGGTATGCCCCTCAGCCTCGAGGTTGGGGATATTTATTTCATTATAGGATTATATCATAGAGGGGAAGACGTGAACATACGATATCATGGGACAGGATATGGTCTCACTATAGAGGAATACATTGTTGTTTATTTCCTCTTGGATACGAAAAAGGTTGGGAGCTAAGTTCCAACGAATTCAATCCATAACCTAGGGCTAAAGGCCATACTGTTGATACTTGGCAGGATAGCAGGGTTGGAATCCCTCCACCTAGCTTCAATACCATTGATGCTCTATGTGGTGGAGTGTATGTGTCCTACCATTTGCGATTGGATTACCTCACTACTGAGCAACATGAAGCAACAACTCACAGACTGCAATATGGGAAGGGTAAGGAACTTTGGCTTTGGAATCATCTTGAGTGTTTTCTTTTTTGAGCATGTGTCGGGCCTAAGCCGAAGAATTGATATTTCCCCACATGGTGCTTGGGATCTAACTTAGCTATGCTAGGCCAATGTCATGCAGAGACTAGGAGTGGGGTGAGCGGCCAACCCCTACCCACCAGACTTCTTTATTTGGTGGTGCAGGAAATTCATCGCCATAGATGACTACCCCTATGAGGGGATAGACTTCTGTGGGGACTCTGATATTCCCATTCCACCAGTCTCTGCATATGGGGATATAGGTAACAATCCCAACTCATACTTTTTTTTTTTAATTATTAATTTTGTTGTGTTTTTTTTATATATGAAATAAAAAATACATGTTTTTGGTGTGATGACATGTAGTGATACATGGTCATGTACATGCAGATGTGGGACCTATATGGACAAATAATTTCCCTTTTCATCGATAGAGGGGAAGATGGTATGATATCATAGATGTGGATGCAGAGTGTATGCTCCAAATAATTCACACGAACTTTGTTCGATTGACACATAGAGTTCCCATGGTGCAAGCCAAGGACTTTCCTGAGGCCATGCAGCACCAGGTGGTGGGTGTTCCACATGCATGTCCTCTGGCTAGCTATAGTTGTAGTGTTCTACCATGATCAGCACCCTAATCCTCCGCAGGCTTAGAGGGTTGGATGTACTTTTTATTGTATGACTGTGTAGTATATTTTGGTGGCTCGGGAGCCCCATTTTTGTATATGACATTTATGTATTATGACACCACATTTTTGGACTTATGTTTTAATGAAAAATACCTATAATGATCGGTTATTATTTAATTTATATGTGTAAATGTGTATGTGAATGTTTTATTGTCTATGAGACAAATGCAAATCTAGTACATAGTTTGCATATGAATCGGCAACTTGATTAAAATTTCTTGTAATATGGATGTATGTTATGTTCTCAAATTTCTGCTCTAGCAACCTTACACACAAGAACCTTGGTAACAAAGTCGGATCCCTAACATGATACAAGCCATTTAGTTGTGAGACCACTAACTGCGAATCAAAACATGCCTCAAGAGAGTGAATAGCATGTGAAATGGCATCGTGCAATAACTCAATCATGGTGCTATACTCCACCATATTTTTTGATGAAGGCCATAGACAAACACCTCCTGAAGACAACACTTGATCCGTATGAGTATAAATTACCCAAGAAGTCGAAGATAAGTTTTTAGTGTTGTGTCTAGCACCATCAGCGAATCCTACATAAATCAAAGACTCTGTCGACATCTTCCACAACAAACAGAAGCAAGTCAACAAACTTGATCACCACAAGAGGACCAAAACTAAGCTATGAAAACGTAAAATAATATACAACAAATCATCCTCAGTTGAGAATAATGCATAGTACTTCTTAAGATAGAGTGAATTTCTATCCTCCACCATTTATCCCTTCATAATCGACTAACTTGTAAGCACCCTTCTCTAATACCTGCTTGACCACATAAGAACCATGCCAGATAGCGTTAATTTTTTCTTCCCCCAAGCGTTCCTTAGCCTAGTCCCACAAAAGAACCTAGTCACCTTCACTAAACCTCCTAGGACAGACATACTAATCATATCAGACCATAACATGACGCTTATTAATGTCAAGAGCCACTAAAGAATCTCAACGTTGCTCATCAAGTTGATCCAAGTGGACCAAGCGCTCTTCCAATGATGAATTCTCTAATAAAAGATCTATTCCTAGCTTCAAAGAAGGGATTTCACACTCAACTAGTAAGATTGAATCGACTCCATGCACAAGATGATATGGAGAAAAACTGGTGGCAATCTTAACTGCGGTTTGATAAGCCCACAAAGCAGGATAGAACATGATACGCTAATTGGTCTTGCTTTGTGCGATGGTTCATTGGAAAATGGACTTAAGTGACTTATTCACTACTTCAACCTGTCCATTTTCTTGAGGATAGTAAGAAGAGGAATGCTCAGTTCTTATACCCCAAATTCAAACATAACCCATTCGTTATATTATTTTGAAAGTTAATGCCATGGTCAGTGAAAATATCCCTCGGGATACCGAACCGAGTGATACTCTAATTGAATACGAAATGCACAGCTGTCTCACCTTTGGATTTAATAGTGGGAATATCCTCTTCCCATTTCATGAAATAGTCAATGGCCACTATAATGTGATGGTGGCCCCCAGCTGAATTTGGATTGCAATCCATAAAATCAACCCCCCTCTTGGTGAAGGAATTGGTGGTGATAATCAAATGCAAAGGGGCAAGATGCGAGCGCATCTTCTGTGCAAACACCTGGCAAGGGTGGCACCTCTTGACCGCATAAACACAATCTTTAAATATGGATGGAAAAAAATATCCCTCTCTCAAAATATTTTGAGCTATAGAAAGCTGAGATAAATGACCACCGCACGCCCCTCTGTGGCAATCATTCAGCACAACCTCAGCCTCTTCATGATTTAAGCACCGATGCAAAATGGAATCAACCCCATGGTGATACAAATTTTTATCCACAATGAGGTAATTCTTCGCTACATGGCGTAGTCGTCGACGCTCATCTCGTGAGAGCTGAGACGAAACCTTCAAATTTTACAAGTAGAAAATAGGGTCTACAGTTGAAATTAGAAAAATGTGCTCATCAATGAAAGAGTCCTCATGAACCTCTCCCTCATCCAAACTCAAAAAATCAGATATGAGCTCATCAAAAATTAATGACTTCTTTGATTTCACTGAAACAAACTCGAGGTCAAATTCTTGCAATATCACAATCCATTTATTGTACTTTCCCCCTATCATCCTTCTGGTGAGGATGAACTAAAATGGATTAATGTGAGATACAAAAAATGTTTGGCGAAGAAGGATATAATGCCTCAAACACTAGACCACATGGATGGTAGCTAAGACTAACTTCTCAACATGGGTATAACGAAGCTCTGCATCAGTAAGGTTTCGACTAAGATAGTCGATGACATGCTCATGAAGCTCACCATCCTCTTGAAAAAATACCATACCAATAAACTCTTGAGACGCGACCACATATATCAAAAAGTCACAACTATAGTCGGGTGGACTAAGAATGAAGGATGATGTGAAGGCTCTCTTCAAAGCATTGAAATACTCCTGGGCTCACTCATCCCAAATAAACAGTGTGTCTTTATTCAACAAACGCATGAAGCCTTTAGTTAAATTGGAAAAATTGACCACGAATCTTCACAAAAAAATTTCCATACCGTGCAAACATTGAATATGTTGAATGTTACGTGGGGGAGACAATTGAAGTATTGCCTCAACCTTCAAAGGGCCCACCCTTATACCCTCCTTGGAAACAATGAACCCTAGTAAATGACCAACCTTCATGCAAAAGATGCACTTATGGGTATTTAACCAAATTTGATAACAACGGCATCTTTCGAAAACCAAATGCAAATGATAAGGATGACGCATCCTCATCTAAGAGTGAGAAGCTAAGTCATCCAAATAAACTTTGATACTCTTTGTAATATCATGAAAGGTGAAGTTCATAGCTCATTGAAAAGTAGCTTCGGTGTTTTTAGTTGAAAGGGCATCTTCCAATATCAAACGTACCCCAAGGAAAAATGAAAGCAGTCTTATGTTGGTCCTCAGGTTTAATCTGGATCTGATTATATCCTGAAAAATCCATCCATTAATGATAAAACCTCGCTCCCCACACACTAATCCAAAATATGATCGATAAATGGTGTGGGGAAGTTATCCTTAGGATAGGCTCAATTCATGTCTCTGAAATCAGTGCATACACGGATCGTTCCCTGCTTCATATCCACCAAAATGGATTTTGACACCCACTTTGTCAAGGGAATGGGATAGATGATGCCAGATTTGAGCAACTTCTCCATATCTTCCTTAATAGCGGGTTATTTCCTAGGATTCATTACATGCAAATGTTGTTGAACATGTTTAGCATTTAGATAGGTTTTAATTTCATGCTCGATAATGTGAGGGTTAATTCTAGGCATTTCCTCATACGAACAAGCGAACACCTCTCGGAATTCTTTAAAGATCTAAGTGTATTCTCTAACCTCATCAGGGGAACAATCTGCCCCAATGTACATGTTTTCAACATTTCCAGGAACATGAGAAATATTGATAGGTATAGTTGGTGACAAGTTGGCCATGTTCCCTTCGGAATACTTGCTAGGAGAGCCTGATGGGACCACAGGCCTACAAATTTTCTCGCTAAAGATCGCCCTATAGTCATCACACTCTATATCCTCAATATAAGGTTGAAAATAAGATCTATGATGCAACTCTCCCCAAGGTTGTTCTAACCCAGACATGGCCTCAAGAATAGTTTCGTCCTTTGAAAAATGTCATTGAGTCAATCACATGAGTGAGATGACACGTAGTGCATAAGGGTCCTCCTCCTTCATCCACGAAGAGGAAGGAATAGACTTTACAACATCAAGATTAGCTTGATAAGCCACCAATGTTGTAGAAAATGGCATGTCCATCTCAGTAGGTATAGAACCTTCACCCAAAGTACTCAGAGAAGGAAGAGCCCAAGGATCCTCCATATGCAAAGTGTGAAAAGGAACCGAACTCAACGATGTTGAAACCTTACAAAGACTAGAACCGATTATAAGAATGGGCACGACACAATTAACATTTCCAATCAACGAAGGATACATGCCCACACCAACATTCTCAGTTGCTGGCTGAGAATGATCGATAACTAGGATAGAAGCTCCTGACGATTATGAATTATCAAAATATCTCTGATCGATCATTACAATATTTCCATCCAAAGGAAAACAAACAACCTGAAATAGGGATGATGCAACCGCTTGCATGTTATAAATCCAGTTCCTACCTAGTAAAATATTATAGTCGACGGGCACATCAACCACCTCAACCTCGATCACAACAGTCTTCCCTCCAAATTGAACCTCAAGGGAAGGAAGTATACCATGTGGCCAAAAATATCTTTCAGTAAATGCAATCAACATGGTGCCTGAATTAGACAACGTAGGAGAACCCAAACCCTTCCAACAAGTTAAAGACATCACAGAAGCCCCAATTCCTTCATCAACCACGTTTCATTTGATGGTGTTGTTTAGACACTCTACATTAACCAAAAGGGACACATAGTAAGGAAAGAGAGGCTTGACTCCATGAGTTTCAAGTTTAATCACTGAAGGAGAGCTTCCATTAGCCACTCCAAGAGCAGACAACAAGGATTTCCTTTGCAGAGGACAATTCTAAATAACTTCTAAAGAAAACATCGCACAAGGAGTCTGGCCCAAATCCTCAATAATGGAATAGTTCTAGGAAGCTCGGGCATTAGTATTATGCCTCGAATGCTTTAATAATCCCTTATTAATGTGAGGTGGAGCTTCAGGCTTATCACTAGGTTTCTCAATAAGCAAAGAGCTCTCAAGTGGAGCAGGTTCATTCCCTAGGTCTGGTTGGAACATACCATAATCCTTAGTATGCATCACAACATTTTTGGGAGACATCATATTGAAGCAACCATGGCCACTAATGGTGTCTGATGGGTTTTGAGTCCCACTAGAAGCACTACTAGGGTCCATGGTCCTCAAGTTCATATTCTAGTTTTGTGGTAAAGGATTTGTCAACACAGTCGGGCTCTGTCCGATGAACTTTTAGGCGTCTTCTATCTGAGGGCACAAGTGAGTGAGGTGATCATCCCTGCAAATATTGCAAGGAAATTTAACCTTATGTTTAGGTTTCTTGTCCCCCCTAACATTATTGTTGTTCTAATCATTATTAGCATTATCATTCCTATTCCCACTCTTTCGATTGTTTTTACCTTTCTTCTTATCTCTTCTAGTTTGTTGGTTACCTTTCTGGTTCGATGATTGCACTGAAAATAAATCCATCGTTTGGGTAGGATGAGATGAAGTCGTAGCTTGTCCCGATGCAGGATTGTTAATAAACAAGTTATTCATTTGGTTTGTAATTGAGTCTGCAATTTTAGCACTTGTGGAACCAACAATTTCATCAACATGTAGCCCAGGTTTAAACTTAGGGTCGAAATTGGATCTAGGTGTGTTTGGTATGATCTCATACAAGAGCCCAGACTGAGCATAAATCAAATCCATCTGCTGAGCTATAAAAATAGTGTGTTCCTCATTCTGCACTCAAATGTGGAAACATCCTTTGCTATATAAGGCAATAAATACTTGAGGAACCACTCCAAAAGGAGATCTGGTGGAATGAAGGCCTTATTCAATATCTTTTGTCTATGCCACTCTTGAATGTGATCAGAGATATGGGTGGCTTGGTCCTACCGAAATGTCGACAAGATTTAGTACAGGCATGGTAATGCCCAGGTAGCCAAAAGTGATTGAGGAAGGTCACAGCTAGGTCATTAAATGATGTATAAGTCCCCAAAGGTAAATTTATATGCCACTTCATCGCAGGACCCATGAGAGTGCATTGAAATAGAATAAAACAAACTGAATCATGATTCAATGATTTCGAAGAGAACCATAGGTGTAAATTCATGATGTGCTCACTAGGGTCTTCACCAATCTTACATTCAAACTTTGGAATGTCCAAAGGAAGCTTGGTGGGAACATCCGGGCATGCCAGGTCATGAGAAACCAGATCATTTTTCAATCTCGATAAGTCAAGTAAATTCAACATTGCAAGGAAAGGGAGCCTAGTTTGAGCCATTTGGTTCCATGCTCCCTGATAAGGTTGGTTCACATACTTTTGATTGTTATAAATACCATGGCCTTGGCCACTAGGATAGTAACCTCCTCCCGTTTGATCCATATAGGGCTGCATGGATATATTGTAATTTGGAGTACCTTGAGGCTGTGGTGCTACGAATCCATAGTTAGGATACCGATAAGAGGGTTGATACCTGGACCCATAAGGTGTATAAGTTTGTCCATAAGACACTCCATAAGATGGCCCATACCCTTCTAACACATAAGGAGAAACATAACCTTGTTAAACGATGGTGTGAGAAGATGCGGGGTGAACATGACTAACGGTAGTACTCCGTCCTGAAGGACCATTAGAGTTAGGAGGAGGATGTGTCGTCAAAAATGAATTTGAAGGAACTGGTGTTGAAGATGATGGAATATGGGAATGGATGTAACATATTATCCCAACATTCACATCTCTAGGGTTAGTTCCATGAATGGGAACACCAGTACTAGGCCTAGGATGCGTGTGTGAAGGTACTCCCACTATAAGGATGGAAGGTGTAATATGACTAGTATACCAAACCTCTCTTCCTAGAAAGGAATGGAAGTGCCCCTAGGCACAACACTAGGGTCAACACTTGAACCAACATTAGATGTCAGACTGGTCTCGGGAAGGTTTGGCATGCCATACCTAAAAGTGCTAGTCCAAGTGGGTGCATGGTGAGTCTCATCGCTTGGATTATGTGACGAATACCGTCGATCTAAGTTTATGTAGTCTGGAAATTGTGATAAATCATCATGTGATGTCCCAGCCACAGGGTGGTTGGACCCTATCGGAGTCCCATACATACTCGAACGTTCAACCTTCCAAATGGGAGGTGGAGAAGAGGGAATCTCTGGGATATCAGACTCATGGTGACTCATGGCGAAATCTGTGTGTGAATCAAAGTGAGTATCAGCCCGCCCAGATTGTCTGGTTCTCTCTCCCAAAGGAGGAGGAGACGTGGCAGGTGAAAGACATGCTAAACAATAAGAAAAGCAGAGCGTCACACCTAGATCCATAATGAATCGACAAAAAGAAAAATACTCAATCTAACTATGCAACCCTTAGCAATCTAGCATACATAGAGCACACTCGTAAGAAAATCTACAACCAAAATACAAGAAAACCAATTAGGGGAGGATATGTGAGCTCCTGAATGCAACAGGTATGTCTCGCCTAGGATAGGCTTGAGACTCCCATACACTACAAGTGGATGTATGTAACCAATTATATTGACCCTCAGCTTCAATGCGTAAAGCAACTTATCTGTCCGACCCCTACCTAGCTAGCACACCTACAGAATAACCTCTGCAAGTACCCCCTGTGATACCTAAGTAAGGAAAATAAGGTAACCCCAATATAACCAATGCTCAGGTAGATAGTCATAGGAGGGATTGACCATATGTGTAGGCTATCAAATCCCAGAGCTCGAAAGCACCAACTGATACCTCAAAATACCCCAAATACAAATACGATCCTGGAAATATCTTCGGCGCTCACAAAAAGTGACCAAGGGCTATCCCAATCACAATTGTGTACATTGCTTTGTGCTTGAATCTTGTGTAAGAGGAGCTTCTTGAGAAACACTAATTATACCAATGATTTATCTCTCTTAGCTGGACAGACACCTACTTGTTTTGTTTAGTAGTCTTAGAGAATTAACTCATAATGAACTATTCCAAGACTCTAAATCCTAATCTTGTTGATGAACCCTATAAAAGAAAATTGTGTAATTCATTTTAATTAAGCGTTGATTTTAATGGTTGTGATTACTCAAAAGGAAATGGACGTCCAACTAATGATATTGTGACTCAGTAGTGAAATAAATGTACACACCTAACAAAAAATTCCAAGTGCAATTTTGTCGAATGAAAAATGGGGTATGCCACTACGTGAGATGCAAGATTTTTTCTTCAAATGAGAATGCAATCGTTCCTAAATGAACACATGATGATAACTTCAGTAAGCAAACCTTATGCAAGTACGATGCAATTGCAAAAATGAAAGAATGTATAAGTATGCAAAAGAAAAATATTTTTTTATTTTTCAAAATAAATGAGATGTAAAAGCAGCAAAAAGACTCTACCACTCTCAAACCCCGCAAACAATCACAGACAGCAACCAAGCAAGGAACCAAGATAAAAGAAATCTATTGTACTAATTGTAGCAGGGATTTCTCCCTTACTATAGGACAGGAATGGCTACCCTCCGTCTATACGACGGATGGGTAGGGTTCCCGATGGTAATGCAAGAAAAACGAAACGAAACTAAAGCAAACAGAACGTAAAAGAAAGAAATGGAAACCCTGTGCACAAGGTCAGACTCCAGAAACCTGAATACAACTTGTTAGAACATAAAATAAACCTACAAGCAAACTAAGTCAGAAAAACTAGAATAAAAATGACAATAAACAAAGCTTATACCTCTTGGTGGAAATGGCGCACCATGCCCCAGTTTGTAGAAGCACCTCTCTCTTGGCAATGGGGGAGCTATTGCTCAAAGGGAAGATGGATGAGAGGGAGTGTGGATGGCTTGAGAGGAAAATGGTCTTAAGGAATCCACTTGGGTAGCATAATAGTATGCAAAGCAGGAATGTTTTGAGAGTGACCCCCACCCCTCTATTTCTAGCTTTTTTAGGGTTCTAACCTCCTACTCAAGGCTTTAGCCCCTTTTTGGGGATTTTAGCCCCTTTCGCTCAATCTTTAGCTCCTTTTAGGGTTTTAGGCTCCTTTGATGGGTTTTAGCCCCTTTTTGGAGGCTTTAGCCCCTATGAGAGCTATTTATGCTCTTTTTAGGGGGTTTTAAGCCCCTTTTCATGTTTTTAAGCCTTCTTAAGGGTGTGGGGGTCAAATGAGGTCAAACGAGGGTCGTGTATGGGTGTCCTTGGGTAGTGTAGGCCATGTAGAGCTGGTCCTTTTCATTCGATGGTCTACGTAGTCTGCAAAAGGAGATACATGAGATGCTATAGATTCCCTTTCCTATAGTTTAACGAACGGGAAAGCAAGTAGTTGCACTCAACAATCTTTTCATTCTTTTAGGAGTCAGAAAAGAGCTTAAAAGAAACTCTAGTATGGTCAACTGATTGCGGTGGCACAGGCGATGCCCCATGTCGGGATGGTGGATAGTGTTCCAAAGGTCATCCACATCATATGGATGGAGCAAGTGGCTCTTAAACATACCAATACATGCACGGGATAGATCGCAACAAAGACACGTGAGTTGATGCGACAGAGGCCTACTCTCAGACAGAGGTAAAGAGAGTCATGTGTTAATTGTGGAGGACAAAATTGACTACATGTGATGTGAATGGAAGTCCGGAGCCAGTTATATGCCAAATATATGCAAAGGAAACGATCCATCTTCCAGACGATGGTCTGGAGATCTGCATAAGGTGTTGTGGATAGAGTAGATAGCTTATAGTTTAAAAAATAAAAATGATGTTCCTTTCTGGCAGTGGCCTGAGAAACTGCATGAGTGGTGGTAGGCAAGTGTGATGCAAGTATAGGTCCAAAGATACTTGTATCACCATGATGTGCCTCATAAATCGAGGTAACTTTCGGGAAGTGGTCCCAAAAATTACTTATTAAACATGAAACGGTGGTCTCATTGGAAGATAGAAGATGAAATTCGAGCCCAGAGGTGTGAGAGGTGTCTCGAACAGCCTCTGGGTGACTCTAAACTGGAATCTAATGGTGCTACCCCTAACTTGTGGTGAAAAAATGTTGAAAAACAAAAAGGGAAAAAAACTATGCTATAAGGGACTCATAGTGGTTATATCAAGCATAGACTCTCATGAGGTGGAGCCCGTTGCGCGGCTTCTTCAAGAGTCGACCATATGAGTCAGTGAAGAGGTATTGACTCATAGTGGTTATATCAAGCATAGACTCTCATGAGGTGGAGCCCGTTGCGCGGATTCTTCAAGAGTCGACCATATGAGTCAGTGAAGAGGTATGCCCCCTTGCCGAGACGAAATTCTTTGGCAAGGAGGGATGACAGAATCTAGTCTTTTATGGGAAGAACCAATTCCACACTATGGTTTAAAGGGAATGGGGTAAAATCGAAGGCAGTCTTACATATATCTCCATCATCGCGTAAGTGGTGTCAGGATAGATCAGGTGGATCTTCCACAACCGACGAGATGGAAGGGAAGCTGGTGCTAGTGATCATGTAAATGGTATTGGTTGTGGTTTTTATGTCCTTGTCCACAGTCTCTGTTGGAGGAAGAGGGGCAGGACTGGAGACAGGAGGAGTCTTTGATGGACCTAGACATAGGTGAAACATCATCTCAATTTTCTGGACATGAGTCAACACATCCCCAGTCCTTAGAGGTAGGGTAGGTGGTTCAAGGTACCACACAGGATCTCCTAGTGTGAAATCCTATAGATTGAAGGTTTCCAAGACAGACTTACTCACGATCTCGAATGGTAGGAAAAATAAAGGGAAAAGTAAAAGGAAAAGGAAAAGGATCGTGTTGATCGGGAATGAACCCCAATGTTTCCCTGGTAGCTAAGGTTGAGGTTGTCACTGAGGTTGCGGCTGTGGCTGGGGAAACAATGGAAGAGACAGTTCTGATGGACCATCGATGATGGTGGAGACAATAGGTTCTATATAACTGCACATCATGTAAATGGACATGGTGTCGGAAGGAGGTGGGGGGTGAACTTCTTCGATCAAGGTGATCTCAAATTCAAGGGAATGTTGTCGGAGGTTGGCTAAAGCCATTTGAAACTTGGACAAGTCTTGGAAATGGTGAGAATAGTGTCCATACAATCCACAAAGGGTGCAAGCATGGTTTTTTCTTAATGACTTGTTTCTCACTATTGGCCCGCTTGGAAGTTCAACCACGGGGAGGTTTTCCATTGTATCCATGGTATCCAAATGCGTGCAGATTATAGGAATCTCAAGGAAGTTCTGAGTTGGATGGCCCTGTTCTTTGCAGACAGCACAAGGTAGGGTCTGTTGAGGTTCAGCGGTAGCTTTCGCGTTCTTTCCCCTGACCCATTTTGGGTGGGGCGGTGCGGGTGCGGTGGTTGGTTTTTACGGGTCAGATGGAGGATGAAACTCGACTGCAATGGGTTCCATGGGGGTTAAGATGACCCGGGGCATTGGTGTTTGAGCCAGTGGCTGAAGATACCACATGGGAATTCCCAATGTAAAGTTGGGTAAGTTTAAGGTGGTCATTACTTGCTTTCTCATGACACTAGGTGGAGGAAAGAGGAAGGGAATTGTGTGGACTAGGGAGGAGCCTAGATAACTCCCTGATGGTTGTATGTGGGGATGAGGTTGTGGTTGCGGCTGTGCATAATGCTACGACTACAGATTATGTTGCGACTATGGATGGTGTTGTGGTTGCGGTTGGGGCTATGGCTGTGGTTGTTGTTTGGGTGCAGCGGTGCTGGATGAGAGCATGCACAAGTCCACAGTCTCGTTTGGTGTCAGTGGTGGTGACACTAAGGGGAAAGAAGCCATCATGGTGGTATGGCCAAACAACCCAGGGCCCACATTCAACAATGGGGAGGCTAGTATGTTGTCAACCATGGTGTTGACCACAGGGATAACATTGACAGGTGTGGTCAGCCCTTGCATATCAATGGTGTTGATCATAGGGATAACGTTGGCAGGTGTCATTAGCCCTTGCAGATTATGATAATTCATTTGATCAACTGTCATGATTTTCCCTTCGTGGGGGAACATCCTGAGACGGAAGAAAGTTAATGCTACGGCTCTCATGGCGTACATATAACTTCTTTCGAGTAGAAGGTTATATTCCAATTGAGCATTGACAACCTCTATGTCAATCGGTACTGTCTTCCTGGCTAATGTGATGGGGACATGGGGGAGGATTCCTTGGGCTTTAGTGGGATGGCCATCATAAGCCTACAGAGTTGTGGTGGATGGTTGCAGAATTAGGGATCCAAGCTTCTTCCAGACTAGGGTAGACATAATGCATGTGAATTCCCCCTCATCAACTATGCACCAGTGCATGACCAAATTCTGGATAGACACTGGGATTTGGAAGGCAATGGTTGATGGCATTCGCGGTTCTCCATTCTCCGTGTTGAATGTGATCAACTTGAAGTCAGAGGGGTCCACAGCACTGAGGGAGGCTAGTAAGGATTTCCACTGTGTTGGGAAATTTTTGAGTACCTCAAGAGTGAACATGTAAGTAGGTGTTTGGCCCAAATCATCCATGATACTGTAGCTGATAGCAGCTCTAGCCATGGTGTTGTTGGCAACCCGATGTATGGGGGGGCGCAGGAAAGGGGGTAACCGAAGAGGTGCATTGGTTGCTTTAGATGTAGATGTTGTTGATGTGTCAGCAGGTTCGGTATTGGTTCCATACTGATTTCATCTGGTTTGTAGATTGACCTCTTCATTTGTCATAGCTAGTAGGTGGTGGACACCTGTTTCTGCCATGGGAGGTGCCCCTGAAGCATTGGGATTGGGTTGGGGAGGGGGTACAGTTACCACCAATCCATGGAATGGTAATGGGTTTTGGAGCACATTAGGAGGAGGTCCTTGTGGTGCCGGGTTGGGTTGGGCTTGGTCTGTTGTATTGGTGGCATGTTGAACCTCATTTCTAATGGCATGTTTAGTGCGACCCATGAAGGGATACTCGAATGTGTAGTTCTCATAGACCTCGCATAGTCTGCACGGTTGGTTTGTTCGCAATGGAGCATTATGTCTCAATGCTTTCGGTCGTTGAGGATTTTGGGTTGGCTGATTCACCATGGCATTGTTGGGAGGATTTGGTTGTTGATCGCCTCCCTACAATTGCTTGTTTCCTTGGTTCTGAGGTCGGTTATTCCTTGCTTTCCCTTGTTGATTATTGGGGGCTGGCTGGTTGGGATGGTTTTGTTGTGCAAACACTTGTCCCAACGTAGCAGGTGGAGCAGGGGTGAGGGACTGAATGGCTTGCACCAGTGGTGCATAGTAGACTTGGGTGGGTTCTAGTGCCAAAAATGTGGGCATTTTCCCCATGTATTGTTGTGTTCGCCAAGCCAAAGCATGGGCCTACTGCGGTGGTGCAATTTGTGCATAAGAAGTTGTGGCTTTGGACTGGGACATCATTCTTACATAGTCCAGAGTTTGGTTTTTGTAAGGAACACTATTGGTGTTGCTCAGTTGTGGTGGTATTGCAGGTGGTGTCGAAAGGTGTTGTGGTTGGTGAGAGATAGAACCTATGATGCCATCTGCAACATGGGATGTCCCCGATGCATCCCAGTAGGAGGTTCCTACACAGGGAGCATCTAGAATGATGGTGTAAAGGTATCCAGACTGTGCATAGATCAGATCACACTACTGGGCTTTCAAGATGGCCTTCTCTTCATATTGGGGACATTCGCACGTGAAATCCTTTGCTATAGGTGGGAGCAAGGTTTTAAGGAACCAATCCAGGAATATTTTGTCATCAAGTTGGATATTACACAAACCACGGTGTCGCCGCTACTCATGGATGTGGTCAGTTATGTGGGTCGCAGTATTCTGGTGGCAGATAACAATATCTCCACCCCTTTGTCATATCTGATGGGGAGTTGGAAATATTGTAGGAACATGAAAGCTAGGGAGTTGAAATCCAGGTACTTGGCTTGTGGTAGCTCAATGTACCACTTGGTTGCAGCATCTGTGAGGGTGCATTGGAATAGTCTTATCCTGGTTGAATCATATATGATGTTGTTTGATGAGCACCATAGATGAAACGTCATGATGTGGTTTCAGGGGCACTCGCCTGCCTTCCCTTCAAACATGGGAATGTCTGAGGGAAGTTTGGTTGGCATGGGAGGCCAAAATTTTTGATGGCGGATAAGGTCATTTGTTAACTGAGCCAAGTCAAGACAGTTTAGATGTGCCATGAAAGGAATTTTTGACCCCAAGTTGATGTGAGATGGGGCAGCCATGGTGGTGGGGTCTGCAGGTACATGATGCACTTGCATAGCTGGGCGTACTTGTGGCACCATTGTGAATGGGCTAGTTCCCCCAAGTGTGGTAGGAGGGGCAGTGTAGGTGGAAGGGTCACTGCCCCCATGTATGATAGGAGGGGCAGTGTAGGTGGAAGGGCCACTTCCCCCATGTATCCCAAGTGGGACAGTGTGGGTTGAAGGCATACTGCCCCCATGTGTTGCAGGTGGGACAACTTGACTGGTCAATATGGGTGGTGGTAGTTGGCTTATGACGGTTTGCATGACCATGCTAGGGCCACCTGTAGGGGTGTTGGTGGTGGTTTGTGGTGTGGACACGGGTCCACTAGCAATTACTACACCAAAAAATGGATCCAGTTTTTCACCAGCCATGGGACTTGATGGTGCAGTGTGTAGATCTAGTTTAGACTGATATGGGCCTGAATCCGAATCAAAGGCTGTGTGGCCTTATGACGGTGTAGAAGGTCATCGAGAATGGTATCAACAATGTCAGTTTAATGACCTGTACTATGGTGGTTCACCTCTTAGGCATGAGGAAGAGCGTGAGGGATCAATTGTGTCAGATTTGTATTTCAAAATGGTGGTAATGATTTTTGGACCTCGGTCTCAATGGCTTCCTATTGGCTTTAGGTGGTCACTCGGCCACCAAGACTACCAGAAGAGACCGCTTGGCTTTTTCCTCACAAGAGTGCTAGCCAATCGGTGGGGGTCGTTGCTCGTTTCACTTGGCAATTCCTCTCAGCGACCAGCTACTTTTGGGTTCCCATGGTACTCCTCACAATTATTTTCTAGGCTGAGCCCAAGTACTTCCCACAGTTAAAGCAGTCAGGGACTTATGTCCTCAAAGACTGCAGATGTTTAACTTAGTGTAAATTGTAAATTTTACTGACTCACTCAGTGTCATGAACAGAGTTGGGTTGATTTATATGGTATGGTGTGTATGTCTTTTGTTTTTCTGTTATACCCGGTGGCTGATTAAATGGTTTATGAATATTATGCAGAGTTCATAACATTATGAATGAAATAAGTAAATAGTAATCAAAAATTTTACACATTTACCATTTGTGATCCTGAACTATGATAGCCTAACTAGGTGACTACCTTGCGCCTATATTTCTCTTCAACCAGGAAAGGGTGTTGGGATATCAACACAATGGGGTTAAGCCCATCTATAGATCCACAGGTCACCCTCTTAATGCAAGGTTGGTCAACAGGGAGAATGCTGAGTGCCATGAGAATCTATCCTTCTATACCCCCTCTACCTTCCAAGTTACCTGTTTTTAGTGGATTCAAAAAATAATAGGTGAAGTGCCTATTACTACACGAGCTTCACCCTTCTTCTTATCCCAAAATACCCCAAAGGGTGATGACTGGGTAGAGGAGGAAGGGCTAGGAAAGATGTTGATTTTAAGTAAATTTTAATCAAGCTTTGTTCATTAATCCATTAACCATTGATTTACACTTTGATTTAAACCTTCTGCAAATGAAATGAATAGAAACAAAAACAAAAATAGTTCGGATGGACAGAGGCGGCTGAGCTGCACTGACAGTCCTTAACTTTTAAAAAATCAAACTTTGAGTGATAGATCACACTTTTCGGGTCAAATGTGGCGAGGGGGTCACCAAATTTTCCCAGAAAAAGGGGAGGGGGTCGGTCAAAATCTACAGACAGAAGCAAGCTGACTTTTGGAAGGGGGTCGCACCTTTCGGGGATAAATAGGTGACCTGGTCACACCTGTTAGGCTAGAATGAGTGACCTGGTCCCCTCTCTGGGCTCGATAAGAGAGACTTGCTCGGGAAACTGAAATTTCTTTGGTCCTGACCCAGATCCGGCGGACAGTAACCTATACTGTGGCCAAATGGGCTCGGATTGGCATTATGGAGGCTCAGTAGTAACTGGAAATGCAAATAAACAGAGATCTAAACTAGATTTTAACATAAATTTAAACTAGGGAAAAAAACAGAATTAAAGAATAAAACTTTGAAAAATGAACCCAAGGATCCTGTGGAATTGACCTGGTATGGTCGCTAGTTCTGTAGTAGGTATTTCTCCCTTACTATAGGGCAGGAATGACTACCTTCCTTCTATAGGGTGGAAGGGTAGAATTCCTGATGGTAATGCAAGAAAAACGAAACAAAACTGAAGCAAAGAGAATAGAAAAGAAAGAAATGGAAACCCTGCACACAAGGTTAGACTCCAGAAACCTGCATACAACTTGTTAGAACACAAAATAAACCTACAAGCAAACTAATTTAGAAAAACTAGAATAAAAATGACAATAAACAAAGCTTATACCTCTTGGTGGAAATGGGCCACCATGCCCCAGCTTGTAGAAGCACCTCTCTCTTGGCAATGGGGGAGCTATGGCTCAAAGGGAAGATGGATGAAAGTGAGTGTGGGTGGCTTGAGATGAAAATGGTCTCAAGGCATCCACTCGGGCAGCATAACTGTCACATACCCCAATTTTGTAAAATTATGTAAATTGTTTTATTATATTTCTGAGACATTATGTTAAAATTAATCCTAAGTAGGGATTGATGACTCAACAGAGTCAACAATAATGGAGTCTAATTCAGAATATTTTATTATTTAATAAATAACTTATGGAGACAACAGCATGGGAGAGCTGTTAAAAAGAGGTTACTGGTCAAACTGGTGGATGGAACTAGGTGGCAGGAAAAAGACAAGTGGCAGCATCCTCAAACACTTCCAAGTTGCAGGTGGCAACTTCCCTATATTTGGGGTCATGATTCCCCAAGAAAGTGGAATGTGAGTAGGTGGCTCATTAAATGACAGTTAACCCAACTAAGACCTAGGCAATCTTTAAAAGTACTCAATGAAGAGAGCTAAGGCTGCTCAGTTATTTTCCAGAGAGAATGCATTCAGGTGAATGTTATTCAGGAAATTCATTGAGGAAGAGGGAAAAACAGTAAGGAAGTTGTTTGAGAGGAATGCTGCAGTAACTTGGTTATTTTACAGCTTTGCTGCACCTAGTTCCAAGCCAGGGAGACCAGAGCAAGCTCGGGGGTCCTGAGAAGTCGTTGTCTGAGCACTCTCCAGGAATTGGTAGGGAGGAACGGCCTCCCATTACTGTTGTTTTCCACAGCATTAAACAGGTTCTTCATTCATTTCTTTATGTCTTTCTGAGTGTAAATGGATGTATGTTATAATTATTTTTATGTATGAGTAATCAATTAGTACCTGTAATAGTATTTTGGAGTGTTAGTAGTAAAACTTGTTGGTAACACTGTGTTTTTCCACATCTGGTATTACCAGATAGTACTCTAGCACAGTAGTTCAGTCTCAGAAGTATTACTTTTCTGGACTGAGTTTCCTAACTAGTTATTTTCGTTAATAACTAGTGCCTTATTGTTTTATAATTTTACTGCATTTTTGTGATTTATTCATATGATACTGATCATAAAAGAACGCAGAACTTAGTCTCAAGTTCATTTATTGTTAAACATTTCTTTTCTTGTTTTCAAATAATTTCTTTACATGGAAAACAACTCAAAGAAAGAACTTGATACAGAATTAAGATTACTCAGTATTCCAGATTTCTTTTAACCTGTTAATGTTAGTTTTTATAAATACAGCTTAAATAGCTTAGAAAAAGTGTTTTATATTATCTTATACGACTAAGGAGTAGTATTGCATATCCAAGAGCTGTATTTACATAAACTAAACAAAGATTAAATTACTTTGAAATAATTGGACTTATACTCAGTCCTTATAATTTAAAAATAAACTATGTACTGGTTTTTCACAGCTTACTAATTATAAAAACAATAGACTGACATTATGGTTGCATTATTATTAACATACTTATAAGTATGAAAATACTATTCAAATATACAGATAGAATTAATTCAAATACATATCTAGGTTTATTATACATAATGTATAATTAAATAGTTTATACATAAACTAATAATAATACTCTATGTATTATATAGATGTTTTACAAACACTAAGAAGAAAATGGTAAGACATCATAATAATAAAACAGGTTAGGTAAAGTATAAAGGTATGCATTTTAACTTGCTTAAAAATAGAAGTTAATGTAGAAAATAATACGCTTAAACTAATGATATTTACCAGAATAAACATAAATAATACTAACAATTATAACTGTGATAAGGGAATAAATCCTACAAACTAATTAGAATTAGTAAAACAAGTTTTTATCCCCCCACAGTAACTTCTTTAACAAAGTTTATCCACAGCTTAATGATTATGTTCCTCTTTTAAAGGGAAGAACAAGTTGTTATCTTAAAATGCAAAGGATAAACAAGAACTGGTGTAACGCTCGACAAAGAGTTGTTTTTCATTCAAAACTTTTATTTTATTACAAACTAACAGAGTTATAGTTTTACAAACTGAACTAAAACTAAATCTTGGAATAGGGTTAAACCCTATAAAAATCTGTTTCATTTACAACTAAAGAAGTAAATGATAATTTTACTTCCAGCCTTGAACATAAGATTTAAGAGCTTAACTTGGGTTTTTACTATATTTTAAAACCAAAAAAGAACTAAAGCAGAGATTATAGAAGCTAGTTACAGGTTATATATCGGAAGATATTTACCAAAAATTTATACATGTATACAGTAACAACAACTGTCAAAACATTAATAACAACGAGGTATAACCACAGTAAATCGATATAATGGCTTACAGCCTTTCAGCTTGTTTAAAAGATAGTAATATCAAAAGAAGGCTACAGCTAGTTCGGCCTTATTTTAAAACCAGAAGTATTTACAATCAAAGTCGTGTTTGCATATACAGCCAAGTTGTATTGCATTTTACAGTCATAGCCGTAGGGCTATACATACAAGCCGGGGTATAAACCCTAATTCTTGTGGTTTAATTTAAAATAAAAACAACCTAAAACCCTGCAGGTCGAACAAAACCATATGGTGAAACCATCTTACTGGCAAGGACTCGCCTAAGGTAAACCAGCCGTGATGAGACCGGGGCTTACCGATGGCCGTGGTGCTGTAGATTTCAAGCAACTGACAGGCCGAGGGAACGAGCTTCATTAGCTGCAGTACTAAGACGTGACCAAGTGTTAACCATTGTTTTATTTATGCAAGGGATAATAATAAAAAAAGAAAAGGGAAACCTGCAACTAACGCAGTAATTTGTAGAAGAGATAAAATACATATATTACCTGGTAAACTTTTGAAACCCTCGCAGTGATTTGATGCGGTCAATCCAATGAGGAACCAGCTCTAAAATTGTGACTAGTATAATAATGTATCGCCAACGCTCAACAGTATGTGGAACCCAGCAAATTAAGGAAGGGGATAACTCTCGAATGCTACCACTAACAGCTAGCACAGCCTACAGAAAGTGCGTACCACGTATTGAGGAAGGAAACAAGTGCACTTTGGAGCCGACAGGAATAAACAGTAACTCCACCGAACCAAACCCTAGCAATGGCGGCGTTACAAGTTAAGCTTCGAGCTACATACTGACAATTCTTTCCAAGTGCCAGCAGAGCCAAGCAAGAATCGAAATGATAGGAAGCCCATTGGCAAATTGAAACCAGTGGTAGAACAAAACCAGAGTCAACAAGGGTTTGCAGAGCGGCGGCCAAAGGCCCGAACACGAAGGAGGAATGCCAAGTTCAAGGTCAAGTCAAGTTATATGGCACCAATGCTTGGTTAAGACGTGACCACGTCAGTGCAAAAATAATTGCATGGGAGTGGGTCAAGAGCTATAGTCCATGCTGATCATTGAACCCTTTTTCATTCCAATCATGTTTCAATTGGAAACTATAATAATCGTTAACTCATGCTTCAACCTGCTCGACATAATACAACAAAAAAAATAAGTA
>LPNX010982518.1:520385-709155 GCA_001517045.1 Pseudotsuga menziesii | reverse complement strand
CTGAGTGTAAATGGATGTATGTTATAATTATTTTTATGTCTAAGTAATCAATTAGTACCTGTAAAATTAGTATTTTGGAGTGTTAGTAGTAAAACTTGTTGGTAACACTGTGTTTTTCCACATCTGATATTACCAGATAGTACTCTAGCACAGTAGTTCAGTCTCAGAAGTATTACTTTTCTGGACTGAGTTTCCTAACTAGTTATTTTCGTTAATCACTAGTGCCTTATTGTTTTATAATTTTACTGCATTTCTGTGATTTATTCATATGATACTGATCATAAAAGAACGCAGAAATTAGTCTCAAGTTCATTTATTGTTAAACATTTCTTTTCTTGTTTTCAAATAATTTCTTTACATGGAAAACAACTCAAAGCAAGAACTTGATACAGAATTAAGATTACTCTGTATTCCAGATTTCTTTTAACCTGTTAATGTTAGTTTTTATAAATACAGCTTAAACAGCTTAGAAAAACTGTTTTATATTATCTTATACGACTAAGGAGTAGCATTGCATATCCAAGAGCTGTATTTACATAAACTAAACAAAGATTAAATTACTTTGAAATAATTGGACTTATACTCAGTCCTTATAATTTAAAAATAAACTATGTAATGGTTTTTCACAGCTTACTAATTATAAAAACAATAGACTGACATTATGGTTGCATTATTATTAACATACTTATAAGTATGAAAATACTATTCAAATATACAGATAGAATTAATTCAAATACATATCTAGGTTTATTATACATAATGTATCATTAAATAGTTTATACATAAACTAATAATAATACTCTATGTATTATATAGATGTTTTACAAACACTAAGAAAAAAATGGTAAGACATCATAATAATAAAACAGGTTAGGTAAAGTATAAAGGTATGCATTTTAACTTGCTTAAAAATAGAAGTTAATGTAGAAAATAATACGCTTAAACTAATGATATTTACCAGAAGAAACATAAATAATACTAACAATTATAACTGTGATAAGGGAATAAATCCTACAAACTAATTAGAATTAGTAAAACAAGTTTTTACCCCCCCACAGTAACTTCTTTAACAAAGTTTATCCACAGCTTAATGATTCTGTTCCTCTTTTAAAGGGAAGAACAAGTTGTTATCTTAAAACGCAAAGGATAAACAAGAACTGGTGTAACGCTCGACAGAGAGCTGTTTTTCATTCAAAACTTTTATTTTATTACAAACTAACAGAGTTATGGTTTTACAAACTGAACTAAAACTAAATCTTGGAATAGGGTTAAACCCTATAAAAATCTGTTTCATTTACAACTAAAGAAGTAAATGATAATTTTACTTCCAGCCTTGAACATAAGATTTAAGAGCTTAACTTGGGTTTTTACTATATTTTAAAACCAGAAAAGAACTAAAGCAGAGATTATAGAAGCTAGTTACAGGTTATATATCGGAAGATATTTACCAAAAATTTATACACGTATACAGTAACAACAACTGTAAAAACATTAATAACAACAAGGTATAACCACAGTAAATCGATATAATGGCTTACAGCCTTTCAGCTTGTTTAAAAGATAGTAATATCAAAAGAAGGCTACAGCCGGTTCGGCCTTATTTTAAAACCAGAAGTATTTACAATCAAAGTCGTGTTTGCATATACAGCCAAGCCGTATTGCATTTTACAGTCATAGCCGTAGGGCTATACATACAAGCTGGGGTATAAACCCTAATGCTTGTGGTTTAATTTAAAATAAAAACAACCTAAAACCCTGCAGGTCGAACAAAACCATATGGCGAAACCATCTTACTGGCAAGGACTCGCCTAAGGTAAACCAGCCGTGATGAGACCGGGGCTTACCGATGGCCGTGGTGTTGTAGATTTCAAGCAACTGACAGGCCGAGGGAATGAGCTTCATTACCTGCAGTACCAAGACGCGACCAAGTGTTAACCATTGTTTTATTTATGCAAGGGATAAAATAAAATAAAATAAAAAGGGAAACCTGCAACTAATGCAGTAATTTGTAGAAGAGATAAAATACATATATTACCTGGTAAACTTTTGAAACCCTCGCATTGATTTGATGCGGTCAATCCAACGAGGAACCAGCTCTAAAATCGTGACCAGTATAATAATGTATCGCCAACGCTCAACAGTATGTGGAACCCAGCAAATTAAGGAAGGGGATAACTCTCGAATGCTACCACTAACAGCTAGCACAGCCTACAGAAAGTGCGTACCACGTATTGAGGAAGGAAACAAGTGCACTTTGGAGCCGACAGGAATAAACAGTAACTCCACCGAACCAAACCCTAGCAATGGCGGTGTTACAAGGTAAGCTTCGAGCTACAGATTGACAATTATTTCCAAGTGCTAGCAGAGCCAACAAGAATCGAAATGATAGGAATCCCATTGGCAAATTGAAACCAGTGGTAGAACAAAACCAGAGTCAACAAGGGTTTGCAGAGCGGTGGCCAAAGGCCCGAACACGAAGGAGGAATGCCAAGTTCAAGGTCAAGTCAAGTTATATGGCGCCAATGCTTGGTTAAGACGTGACCACGTCAGTGCAAAAATAATTGCATGGGAGTGGGTCAAGAGCTATAGTCCACGCTGATCATTGAACCCTTTTTCATTCCAATCATGTTTCAATTGGAAACTATAATAATCGTTAACTCATGCTTCAACCTTCTCGACATAATACAACAAAAAAAATAAGTAATAACGTTGGGAATGATGAGTATTATCATTGCCTTGTCTTATGATATAAACCAAAACAATTTCTATGGATTCTAACCTATGCCTTATACCTTGAGTATCTTGGAGTTAAAACAAAGTTCTATATTACCTTGTTTTATCAAACTATGCCTTATAAGATTTTTGGTCATATATATTATAACAATAAGAATATGAATTTAGGATTAAAAACTTGAAGGACTCTAAACATAGAAGGTTTTAGAATCTATTTTCTTCAAGGATTTAATAGCATGGACAAAGTGATAAGTCTTGAACTACACCTTAAACTTTATACTTGTTGTTTATACCCTAGTCATAGGTAAAGCTATGTAAGACATTTTCGAATCTGCTGCATAGTGTTAGATGTTATATATTTGCTTAGATGGCATGAATACTTGTTATTTTTCCTTCAATAAAGTGAAGTTAAGAATAAAACCTGTAGGTTTGAAACTTATGTGATAAATTTGGGAAACTTACTCTTTACATTGATCATATCTTATCTCAACTGATAACATACTTTATTGGTTTAAATTATTGTATATGGCAACTTGTAATTTTTTAAGGTTGTCATTCTTATTTAAAGATTTCAAAGATATGAATAAGAAGAGTATAACTAAGCAGTTTTATATAATCTACTATCGCCATCTTCTCTAATGATATGGTCGGAAAAACTTATAATAAGTCTAGATTATGATTATCTGGAACTCACGCTAGAGGTGCTTATAGTTTATCCCTTTACTGTCTTTGTAGAAAGAGGTAATATCCTTTTCTTACAAACTCTAAAAAGGTAACAGAAGATTCATTTCAGACAGTACGCCTAGTTTTTACTAATCAAAACATTTCTGAGTTGGAATCTTTGGCACAATGCAGTAACGACAAGTAAAAAGAAGTAGACCTGTTATAGTAATCCAATAGTACTTATTGTGATAGAAAAGAAACATTAGCTATTTCTATTTTTGCATCTTAGTAATTTATAAATGTTCTAATACTCTAGAGGAAATCTTAAAAGGAGTAATGGAGAAAGCTCTACCTTCAAAGGCACGATAAAACTGGCTAGTATGCATTAAATTTTACTGAATGTTTTGGTACAGCAAATTGAGGAGTATTACTTTAAAAATTGTTAGCAGTAACTCGAACTTTACCTGTCATCTGTAAGAACAGAAGGAACTTTATGCATTAGCGTAACACTAAGTAAGCCCCATCTTTTCATGACAAATTCACCTTATGTCACAAACAGAAAAACATTCAGTGACTGAAAAGAAAATATTCATTAAAGAGAATATAATTAAAAGGGTCATTCATTTACAATATCAGTACCATTATCTAATTCAAAATTTAATGACGGCATTAATATGAATTTTATGCTATTTTCCAAAGTTTTAAATTTTTCGATAATTTTGGGGTTTGACAATAACAGTATGCAAGGGAGGAATGTTTTGAGAGCGACACCCACCCCTCTATTTATAGCTTTTTTAGGGTTCTAAGCCCCTAGTCATGGATTTAGCCACTTTTTTGGGCGTTTATCCCCTTTTTCTCAATATTTAGCTCATTTTAGGGTTTTAGGCTCCTTTGAGGGGTTTTAGCCCCTTTTTGGAGGCTTTAGCCCCTATGACAGCTATTTAGGCTCTTTTTACAGGTTTTTAAGCCCTTTTTCATGTTTTTAATACTTCTTAAGGGTGTGGGGGTCAAATGATGGTTGTGTATGGGTGTCCTTGGGTGGTGTAGGCCATGTAGAGTTGAGTGAGGGATTTTTTGGGTTAACACTAATCCCAAAACAAAAAAGGAATAAATGAATGACAAGAATAAAAACTAATTAAAAAGAAATAAATAAGGGTCTCTGATCAGAAGCAGAGGTTGTATATAGACACCAGCAACACCCAAGAAGACTCGGAAATCACCAAAACTCATCCACCAACACTCAATCCTCCAAATAAATCTCAAATAAAAATCATATTCGATTGTTCGCAGTAAACCTGCGTACATACACGGGAATTTAGGATTAAAATGTGTGTATACACGACTGTGCAGCAAATACTCACGTACAGGAAGAGAAAGATGAAAAAATTATAAGACAAGGTCAAATTACTCCTACAGGACACTACTGGAAAAACATAACTCTAGACTCGACACTGAAACAGATAAATAAAGAGAAATTCAAGCACATTGTATACCCAAACCCCAAAGAAAAACAACTAGGAACCTCCCCAGTGGAGTGGCCAATTCTGTTATGGAGAGAAACTTCCTATGGCTTGGGGGTACCACAACAGGCAGTATGACACCAGAAATCGATCCATTCCATTATGCAAGAGTAATAAACACATCTAACACTAAGGGATATAAAATCGTACCTTATTCTAGAGAGTTGAAGTAGATCCTCGTTGAGATTTTCCAATGCATTTGCACTTACAGTTTGCTCTCAACAACATCAAACAAAGAAAGCATCATATATATAAATGTGTTAGAGATACACTAGCATATATAATCAATCATGTATAAGAAAGTACATACATCCATGGATTCAATATTCATATTCAAAATGCACATGTATTGGACATGAAAATATATTTCGATTAATAAAATAGAGATATAATAGTGACAAACTTTGCGGCACGTCTGTGAACCAGAGAAACCAAGTCCTCCACCTATGCCTCCACCACCTCAATCCTCCATCTCTTGATAGAAAGCTTACAAATAAAAACCAATCTTGGGAACAAAACTATGTGTTGCAAAGGGACAAAGGGATGTAGACNACAATGGACTATAGTTTCCTTACTCTTCAATTTCTCCTCCTTCAATGTATCCAAGAGGCTCAATATATAGCACTCCAAAGAGGTAATGGAGGGTCAATTCTGAGCATTCTCAAGGAATATGGAAGGCCAAGAGTCAATATATTTGGACTCATATGAGAAAAACTCCAAAAATATTTGTCTTTATGCACACATCCTGATGTACGCGGGTTTGAGGACAAAAGCTGCGCATACATGAGTGTATGTCTTTAAAAGTCATGTATAGGTATAAACAGGTGATTTTTGGGGATGATATTGGAACATAAAAGTATAATATAAGTCCATGTGGTCCAAATATTCTATAGAGGGACAGGGAAGCCCATAAATATGTGATCAACTAGGTGTGGTAAAATAAGCTATAACAATGTCCTATCTCATGAGCAAGAGAGAATATTTGTTGAGGCGCATGACAGAGTTGCAGGAGGACATTATGGAGGTCATGCAACCACCAAGAAGATACTATGAGTCAGATTATGGTGGCCGATGATGCATAATGATGCCAGAGACTATGCTAAAAGTTGTGATGTCTGTCAAAGGACATAAAATCCATTGAGGCGGGATGAGATGTCGTTAGTACCTTAGGTAACGCTGCAACCAATTGATAAGTGGGAAGTGGATTTTTTGGGGCCCATTAATCCACCAGGAAAAAGGACAGGTGCATGATATATTATCATTGCGATGGACTATTTGACTCAATGAGAGGAAGCAACACCAATGACAAATTGTACCGCTACAACTGTAGTGATATTCCTATTCGGAAATGTTGTTACTCAGTTTGATTGTCCAAAGATATTGATAAGCGACCAAGGGAGTCACTTTATCAGTCACACCATTAGCACAATGATGGAAGAATTCAAGATTCATCACAAGAAGAGTAGCCAATATCACTCACAAGAGAATGGAATTGCGAGGCATTCAACAAGGTGTTGGAATATGCACTAACAAAGGTATGTAACGGTAACCGTGATGACTGGGATTCGAAAATTATTATGATATTATGGGAATACAGAACTACATGTGAATTGTTGACAAATCAAAAACCATTCAAGATGTTCTATGGCCAACAAGCGGTGATGTAAATGGGGTACATTGTTACCATTGTGCGCATAGCAGCAGCGACAAGAATAAGTGATGAAGGATTGTTTGTAGAACGCTTGACGCAACTGGTGAATCTTGAGGAGGATCGGTTCATCGCAAGTTTTCACTAGAAAGTGGAAAAGGATCGACAGAAGGAATGGCATGATCCCCATGTGAAACTGAAGTACTTCCAGCAAGGAGATATGGTGGTACTCAATGACAGCAAGTTTGTGAAGCATCTGGGTAAGTTAGAAATGCATGGCTTATGACCTTATGTAATTCAATTAATCACCAATGGAGGTGCAGTATAGATACAATAGCTAGATGGTGCATAACTACCGAATATAGTGAATGGAAGTTGACTAGAACCCTATCAGGTTAGATAGGTGCGGCACCATGTCTAATAAATCGCACAAAAAAAAAAATTATGACGATGAGATGAGTAAAGAACCACTAAGGAGTAGTCAATCATAACAAGAAGGGTCGCAATGAAGGAACATATGTGTAATTCGCAGTGAAAGAGGATTTTGGCAATACCCGATGATGTGTCATAGATTCAAATCAAGAAATAAATGATGTAGTTAAAATAGATGGGCATGACACAAGTGGACGTGAAATGCATTTATGAGGAATTGGACCATTGGATTTGTAGAATCGGCAACGGATTTGGTCGATCGATTATGGTTTTAGGTATGATGAGTAATATCCTACGTAGACACACTCTCAAGGATATAAGACTCGAAATGAGGTGCGTCGAATGAACCATTGTGACCATTAAGCAAGCGAGTGAGAGTGAAGGCTATTGGCAAAGAACAGTGAATAGTGAGAGGTTGAGAGATTAACAGTAATGGCCCAAGTTATTTTGAGTGGTAGAACACAGTATTTGCAGAGCATCCAATCGATTAGGACATGCAATATTGAACAACACTGAGCCCATGGACCAAGGAAGTAATCGATCAAGTCAATAAGGAATCTGATGACTTCAATGCCAAGTTAAGCAAACATACGATGTCAAGTTGGCATGGCTCGAGCATGAGCCACAAGTTTTTTTTGGCGCCTGTTGGTAGGGGCTCGAGTGTGCATAATGAGACATAAAGGAAGCGACAAGTATCAAAGGGAGTTGCGCATGAGGAAATTGTCGACAAGTGTGGTCAGCCAAGTCAGAAGTAGATATAGTTTTCTCCAAGTTAGTTAGTAAATTAGTAGATTTGGACCTTTTTGTAAAAGGCATGAGCCTATAAATAGAGATAGAAAAGTAGTTATAAATCATCTCATAGGATATTATCTTTTATCTGATCGAAGAGCATATATTTTGGATATCATATTTCTTTGTTTTGTGAACAGTTTTGTAATCTAGGTTTTTGTATGATACTGTCAACCAAGGGATATGTTTCGGAGATGTATTTTGACCTACAAAACTTAATATGATAAGAAGGTTAATGGAAGCTCCATATTGTCTTTGCTTGTGATGCGATATATGATGTTTATGTATCTACGGTTAGTCTCTTAATGTTTGAAGAAATTTGTTTCTTATTTGAATATTTTGAAGTCTTCATATGGTGAATGAATTCTTATATGTCGACCTCTTTTCTTAATAATAAAATATTGTGAAACTAGATCTAGTACAAATGATGATGAATAGTTTGGATAAATAGTAAAGTAAAACCCCTCCCTAGATATCTAAGTCACATTAACATAGAGTAGACTAAGTGCACAAGTATTCTTCCCTTCTGTGGAAATGTGGTTCCTTCATCCATCCCTCAAACATCTCGGGTGAGACTACATCTGCTTCATACATGTTGTTGGATAGGGTAAATCCTGTCTGGGCCAATGTTTAGGGATATTGCGTCGAAGGGTGTTGATAGTGTGTGAACCCCTATTCACTGAAGTGTGTCAACAGAAAGTGATAAAATCCATGGATACCTCAAACCATTTTTTGGTTGGAATATAAAGGGGTTGTAGGAGACTAGGAGGGACCACCTTTTCGAACTTCTACCTTTCACAAGTATCAACTTCGAATGCATTTTCCAAAAGATATATTTTATTTATTAAACTAATGATTTTACAAGGATTACAATGTAGTTTTATACAAATCAAGGATCACCATTAAATGATGTGACCTATCAAGTCGTTAATTATTAAATAACAAACTAATAAACTATTTAGTTTTCTTACAATAGGGCATGTAAACAAGAGGGTCCATCAAGTACAACATCAAAATAGTATCAGCACACATAGATAAGCACTTTTCCATAATCCCTTTCTTGTAACATCATGGTTCCTCTTACTCTCTTTCGTGGCATCGTTCATCCAATTGTTTTTATTGTATTAATTATTTGATAAGTTCAACATAATAAAAATAGTAATAATGTGCAAACCATTTTTCAAGAAACTTGTGAGACTATGTCCAACATAAAAACAATAATAATATTTCTAGGGACTAAACAAAAGGGAATTACAACCCTCCCCTCTTAAACTAGGAATCGTCCTTGATGCATACACATACATGCCACAAAATATCAAAAAATATGAGGGTATGCCTCCCTCATCACATTTTCCAATTCCCAAGTCACATTCTCAGGAGTATAGTGGCCCCACTAAACCTTATCCTGCCAGATTTCTCTATTCCTGAGTAGATTGGTCTTCTTTCCTACAATGGAAATGGGATCTACTGAAAATTCTCCTTCCCACTCCACCCTCGATATCAAATATACATAAAAAAAACAATTAGCATCATGTATACCTGTCAACATAAAATCATACATATAACAACATGCTAAGAAGTATCATATGTTAGTATCAAATAATCTAAGAAATAATATATCATAACGAATGCATCATCATATAATGTAAAACAAAATCATCTACTCTACATTTACTTATATAATATTCCTTTCAATTATATGTTTAGGATCGTTAACATACTTTCTCAACAAAGAGACATGAAATGCATTATGCATTTTTATGCGAGGAGGAAAAGCTAGTTGATAAGATACTAGTCCTATATTTTCCAAAATATCAAGGGGACCACAATATCTAGCTTCAAGTTTAGAACAATTCCCCAAGTAAAAAGCACTGTTTTTCAGTTTAACTTTAAAAAACACATGATCTTAGTCTTGAAACTATCTCTCAACCCTATTCTAATATGCATGGATTTTCTCTCTATCCTGTTCTATTTTCAAATTTTGTTTAATCCTTAGCATTTGATCTTCCGTTTCCTTTAACAATTTTATCCCAATGATAACTCTATCTGTCAGATTGTCCCAAATAATAAGTGCCACTACAAAAAAACCATGTGATTAGCGTCTCTTTTAGCTTCATTTTTAGCGTCCACTATCACTTTTAGTGTATTTTTCGTCATTTGATTGGACAAAGTGAATTCTTTTCCACATGATGGCGCTTATAATGGTGTTATTTGCATCCATTTTTCAAAGTTGGAAATATTTTAGACGCTAATTAGCATCCCAATTAATGTCCCAATTAGCAGCCCAAATAGCATCCCGGTTAGCATCCTAATTAGTTCCCCAATTAGCATCCCAATTAATGTCCAAAAGATCATCCCATATAACGCCCAAAAGAGCCTCCAAAAAAACGTCCAGAATAGCACCAAGCATAGCACCATATCTTGATCCAGGGTTAGCAACATGAATTGCACCATGAATTTTGACAGGAAAAACATCCAACATAGCGCCAAGTATAGAGAGAGGAATTGTACCTAGAAAATATCCAACAAAGTGTCGGGTATAGATCCAGGTATAACACCTAGAATAATACCATAAATTTTGAAATGAACCACGCTAAGAATTGCACTAGGTTTAGATCTAGGAATTGTGTTCGAAAAATGTCTTACATAACATCAGATATAGTGCTAACATTAGCACCAAAATTTGTGCTAGAAAAATAGCCAGGAATTTCACAAGGAATTGTGCTAGGAATTGCACCAATATATAGTGCTAGGTATAAAGCTATCTATAGAGCTAGACATAGCATGAGGAATAGGAATTTCAAATGGTATTGCACCAGGAAATTCCTTAGGAAAAGGGCCAAGCATAGCAACAGGTATAGAGATAGGAATAGATTCAATAATTGCACCTAGAAAACATCCAACATAGCATCAAGTATAGATCTAGGTATAGCTCATGGAATAGTGCTAGAAATTTTGAAATGAATGGTTCCAAGTTTAGAGCCAATAATTGTGATCAAAAAAATGTTGGACATAGCATTAGATATAGCTCTAGGATTAATGCCAAAATTTGCAATAGGAAAATAACCAGGAATTTCAGAAGGAATTGTGCTAGGAATTGCACCATGCATAGTGCTAGCTATAGATCCAGACATAGAACTAGGAATTGTGACAGGAATTTTGAAAGGTATTGCACCAAGAATTTCCCCAAGAAAAGGGACAAGCATGGCACCAGGAATAGATCTAGACCTAGCACCAAGAATTGCACTAGGAAGTTCGAAAGGAATTGTGCTAGAAAAAGTGTGAGGAAAACTCCAATGTTGTGCCAGGGATAGTGCCAGGAATGTTGACATAAGTATCACCTAATTGGCCATTTTGGAAATTAAGAGACCCTAATTATTCATAAATATCCCTAATGGAATCCTACAGTACCTAATCACATTAGAGTGTGCTTAACGACATGTTGTTGATGATAATGATGCATGTTGACAATGATAAATATGGAAATGATGATTTCTACAATATTTAGTAGTATGTTGATGACAACAATGATATAAATGTAAATAATGATGATGCATGTGATTATAGCACTATTTGATATTGATTGTTTCTAATGGAAACATAATTCACCCTAATGCATTGAATTGACCATAATAGCCCCTATATTACCCTAATGGCATCTAATTGTCCCTAACAACATTTGAGTGACCCTTATGCAACTGGACTCAACATAAAAGCATGAGGATGATCATGTTGATGATGGATGATGGAAAGGATATTGATGATCATGATTATGATGATAACGATGAGGTTGAGATGACTATGATTATGATTATATATGACAATGCCAATGATATTGATGTTGATGTTGATGTACTCATGTATTTTACTAATGATCACGGTTATGATGGCGACAATATCAATGTCAATGATCATGATTCATGTGATAGTACTTTTAGATATTGATTTATCATAGTGGCACCTAAATGATCATAATCATGGAAATTTTGGATCTTGATTAATCAATTAGGGGTAAATTATCTTAATGTCACCTAAATTTATCTAATGGAATTTGACTATCCCCAACAACATTTGATACACACTAATGGCATCTGATTGGACCTAACAACATGATGATGATGCATTATGATAATTATGATGGAGCGTATGGATATCATTTGATACGTATAATACTATATCATCCATTCTTGTGAGGTAGTAGGGTTCCTTTCTCATTATTATGGCAATTATATTTATGATGGCATTGATGATGACTATGAATATGACGATGATGTTAATCTATTGTATGATGATGATGATGATGTCGATGTCAATGATCATTATGCATGTGGTAGCACTTTTGGATCCTAATTGATTATAATCGAACCTAAATGTATGCAACATCTAAATGACCATATTATCATTAAAATGGCTATAACGACATATAAATGACCTTAGCAATTACATGACATGAATCTTAATAGCGATGAGTGATTAAGAACACTAATGGCATATGAGTGACCATAATGACAATCATGATGATGATGATATTGACGATGATGTACTTAATGTTGACGATGATGATGATAATGAGGATGATTATCAAGATGGTGTTGATGTCACATATGGCATTGATGATTATGATGATGACAACATTGATGTCCACAATGATGATGCATGCCATAATACTTTTGGATACTGACTGATCCTAATGACACTAATCCTAATGGCACTTAAATGTTCACCTATGTTCACTTAGATCCAACATGCTCATTTTTTTGACATAATTAATAAAACAATTGAGGAAAGCATTTCTCCTTGTTATTAAAAGGATTAAGAGAGAGAGTGATTTTCATTTTCATTAGAAAAGATTCAATCATTAAACCTTATAATTCAAGAGATTATGCCAAAAAAATATTGGACTTGGTTAGCACTCTCTAAATTTTTTTTATTTGATTTTAGCAAATCAAGCGATTTATAAGTAGGATTATTAGTTTTTTAAATTTGTTTTGGTTGGATTCCAATTATCATGATGTGACAAGTGTCATTAACTTCATCTAGGGTAAGTGCAACTAATAACATTGCAATTGAATTTTTGGCTAGGATGTTGTGGGTGAGGGATATATATTCCACCAAATATTCCTAGAGTTCACACTTAGCCCCAATCACATGTGTGAGTATTTGTTTACAACTAACATGAGTACAAGCATGAATATGCCATTGTAAATACTTGAACCTAATGGAGGAATTAATGAAACCTCACTTCCATTGACTTGGTAAACTATCATTCACATGATTGCAGTAATTAAATTGATATAAATTCATCATTCATTTGTAAGCAACACAACTTGGAAATTGATTAAAAAGGATGGTCTTATTCTAGAAACCCCCTACCCACCACCCCCCAACGAATAAAAATGTCTAAAGATATATCATAAAAAATAAAAACGAAAATATTTAAACATTCCAAAAGTTTATTAAAAACTAATTTCTTCCCGCTTATGTTTTAATTTTCTTCCCCAATTTTAATATTTTCCATTTTATCTTATGTTTTTCTTTTCTTCCCCAATTTTAATCTTTCCTACTTTTAGTTTTTAGAAATTTTGGTACCTCACTTTTATTCCCCTTCCCCTCTTTTAATTTTAAAGTTCCTTCCCTTTCCCTCTTTAAATTTTCATTTTCATTCCCTTTACCTCTTTTTTTTGGACCTGAATGATATTGGTATAACATGGTTCTCACAACCTCGTGAATCTGTGTGTTCTGCAGCACTCCAAATTTTCCCTGCATTTAATTTCATGATCACAAACCCTTCAAATATTTTTCCATGGTATTTTATTTGTACCCTCGTGTCGGATCTGCCAAGAGATTCCCTATTATTATATTTGAAAGCTAACATGAGACCGATTCAAATACCTTAATGCATGGAAGACTCGCATGGGAGGGCCAATGAGGAGGCATATCAGGATCGTATCCATTCAATATAAGCTAAAACTCCAAAGATAATGTGGAAAAATGTGAATAGGTAAATAGTAGCGGCCGAGAAGAGAATACCGCGGCTCGACCTTCTCTAGATTTGGTAGCAGAAGACGAATGGGAGGTTGTGAATAATTATGGATTTGGTCACAAGCACAATACTCATAACCCCAATTTCATCAACATAAAATTCATCCACCATGATCAGTGTTTCAATCCATGTTTCATGCTCAAAAAGTATCATCTCCTCTTCCTTAAACCCAAATGCAGAACACACATTGTAGGGATCTTTTACAGCATGTAATTACACATTCTCTATTAAATGTAGAACTCCTTTTTTTTTCAAGTAGGGTTTCATGTACTTATATTCTAGTTTTATGTTTCAAACATAATTTTAGAGAAGTAGATACCTGGATTTATCTTCAGAACCATGAGATTTTTTGGTTGATTCTTTCATAAATCCTAGGGAATTTCCAAAATTGTTTAGAGATAATAAGCAGGGTAAACCCTAGATTATTTAGAAGGCAGTGGCATTCCAATAGCCCAGATCAATGATGGAACAACAATATACATAAAATTTGTATGGGTGACCTAAGTCAAATGAATGGGTTGTGGCCCCATTCATTTGTTTCCTTCTCCTTCCCATTTAGCGAGTGGCATAAGTATAAAAATAAGATCAGTATCGGTGACCCACCCCCTAAAGCATCTTTTGGTANATTATTAAGATTAGTATGTTTGGAATAGCCCAGAGGCATATATTTGACATATTGATAATGTTTTATTCCTAAAGAATGTATCAATTATTTGTATCTAATAGTTAATCTAATATAAAAAAAACTTAATTTGTGGTTGTTAAGCTTATAATAGTATCATGATTGGAATTAAGGAAACAATTGTATCTAATAGTTAATTTTAAAAAGTTACAATACTACTATGCTAGATGGAGTTTGACTATCATATGAGCTGCACATTACCATTCCACTAAGTACAGTAGTCATATAAGTTCAAAGGAATTTGTTAGGAGTTTAGAGGAGTTTATTAAGAGTTCAATTGTCACATGAACTACACATTACTTCAACTCCTAGATGTAAAATGCAGTCTGACTAAACCTTATGCACATTAGTTAAACTAACAGTTATCCAATATAGTCGTGATTAGAGATGAAGTTGAGTTAATAGTTGTATAATAATTGGAGTTAACATAATAGTTGTATCTAATAGTTAATGTAAAAGTTAATTATATATGGCAATGATTAGATTTGAATTTAAGTTAATAGTTGTACGCTTAATGGAGTTAAGCTCATAGGTGTATCTAATAATCAACTAGCTGAACTTGAAGTTTAATTTTTTCAAACTATCATGAATTGTGCTTATTAGATGTTAACTAATCTATTTTTTTATTTTTTTGAAATTATTAATTATGAATTTTGGACGACCCCATAGAATAAATCTAGACAACACACTTGTCTCATTCTTGTTCATAGATGAAAAAGCATAGATTGTAGTCCAACCCAAAATCCTAAGATATATATGTTTATCAACCTAAATATAAAGGGAGAATTTACAAATAGAATTGGATTATAAGATTGAAGTTTCATTTTATTTCAAAGCTTGAAAATTGAGATTTTAGGTATTTGTTAGCTTATAAATTGAAAATGATGTATTGCACTCATTGTTTGTTGATATTTTGAAAGTACTTTAATATTCAACATGCAATATAATTGTTAATAAGGGTTAAAGAAAGTTTTTAACTTAAAACTTCATTATAAAGATTATTTTTTTAATGAAAGATTCATTATTAAATAGTTGATTTTTCATCAAAACTTCATTGTTAAAGTTCATAATTTTAGATAGAACGTCCTTTGATGGGGATTTAAAAACCAAAAACATCAAAAAATTTGTATGATGAACTAATATAAATCCAAATTCATGGGAGTCATTAGTCAAATATTCATTAAGAAATTCGGCAACAAATAAGGAGAAGAGCTAGCGTGTTAGTTAAAGGTAAATAGTTGCATTTAAGGGAGAACTAAGTTTACTAGCTCACCATTAAGTTACCCTGTCAAATATCAAACGAATCTATCAAATCACATGAGTTTTACCACCAACTCGTTGCAAAAAGAAAGTAGATTATTCAACTATTATATCATCATATATCTCCTAGCAAATACAAATAATCCACAGTACAAAGAGTAGAATTTTAAAAATTCCATGAAATTAGAGATCTCTAATGCATTATCATTTCTTCATAACAATATTGGTTTTTCTATTAGTATTTTGGGATCGGTGACAAATTCAAATCCCAAAAACCTTAAAGATGTGTGTCATTCTCAAGGGATCATTATAAAGGAGATTACTTCAAAAAAGTAATGTCTTTGAACATGTTATCACACCATGTTGAGAGTATGTTGCATGAAATTTTATGTACTCATGGAAGTGAATGGATTTGGAGTGAAATATCACCTTATTCAGAGTTTATGCCACCATTTACAGCATGGATAACGTAGGTAATCAAATAATTTTTAGAATGTGAAGTAGCAATCACACTTTCGGTGATAAAGGATAAGTAGGACTACAATGAATTCATTAGAGAAGATGATGTCAGAAATACCTCAACATCACTAGAATTGATAACCATTAGCCTTCAAATAAAAGGACACATTCAATCCTGAAACAGTTATGAAGCCAGAAATCATGAAAGAAAAGTGTTATATTTGCAATTTCTCATCACTCTACAAGATCTTCTAAATAAATCAAAGATTGTTGGAGGATATTCATATCAAAATATCATTGTGTCATCATACCAAGACGCCATTCCATCACCAAAACATTTGTTTTAAACTAAATTTTGGAGAGGGATCACAGTGTTTATGTATAATGGGATATTTAATATTTAATTTGCTTATGTCTCTTAACCTCCTTTAAAAAGAATCAAAAACCTAATTAATATGTATATGGAAAACCTAAACATGTCATGCGAACTGCATATTAGTTGGATGATCAATTGTCACATGGAGGAGTTTATTAGCATTTTGGAGGAGTTTATTAAGAGATTGAATGATTTTATTAAGAGTTCTAATTTACACCACTGCACATTGGCTAGACTCGTATATGCCAAATGCAGTTAAACTAAGCCTTAAGTAATTACACTGGAAGTTAAGCTAATAGTTATCCAATATAACCATGACTAGAGTTGAATTTAAGATAATAGTTGTAGAATAATTGAAATTAAGCTAATAGTTTTATCTCTTTGTTAATTTAAAAATTGAAATACCAACAATTGTAATTCAAGTAAAAGTGATGATTGGAGTTGAAGTTAAGCTAATAGTTGTATCATCAATGGAGTTAATCTCATAGTTGTATATAACAATCGAATAGTTTAAGTTTAAGTTTAATTTTTTCCAAATATCACGAACTATACTTATCAAATGTTAACTAAGTTGTTTTTTTTTATTTTTTCTTAATCATTAATTATGAATTTTGGAAGATGCCCATAGAATCAATCTAGATAGTACACTTGTCTCATTCATGTCCGTAGATGAAAAAACATAGATGGTAGTCCAACCCAAAATTCTAAGATAAATATGCATATTGACGTAACGAGATGCGGGAGTTTATTAAGAGTTTGGAGGAGTTTATTAGGACTTCGAATGATTTTATTAGGAGTTTGACTCTTAAATGAATCCACATTAGTTAGACTCATATATGTCAAATATAGTTGGACTAAGCCTTAAGTGATTAGAGTTGAAGTTAAGATAATAGGTGTAGAATCAGGGAGTTAAGCTAATAGTTGTTTCTAATAGTTAATCTAATAGTTATCCAATATAACTTTGATTAGAGTTGAAGTTAAGATAATAGTTCTAGAATTTTTGGAGTTAAGCTAATAGTTGTATCTAATAATGGATGGAGTTAAGCTAGTGGTTGTATCTAATAATTGAATAGTTGAATGTTAATTTTAAGTTTTATGACTGTCACTAACTTTACTTATCATGTGTTAATTAAGCTATTTTTTTATTTTTTTGAAATGATTAATTATTAATTTTGAACGGCACCCATAGAATCAATCTAGAGAGTACACTTGTCTCATTCTCATTTAATTTTGGACGATGCTTGTAGAATCAATCTGGATAGTACACTTGTCTCATTATCATGTCTAGATGAAAAAGCATAGATGGTATTCCACCCAAAATTCTAAGATATATGTGCCTATCAGCGTAATAAAAACATATATTACAAAGGAATTCATTGTGCATAAGGTATTACCAGCTATTACCGTTACTGCCAAAAAATCCAAGCAGTGAAATCCAAAATAACATAAGCACAAAAAAGGGAAAAGAGCAGTCGAAGTTTTTAGTTGAGTCAGGAGTAGGAGTGATGCCTCTTGTTGGTCCTCTTATGTTCTATATAATGTTTAAGAATGAAATATTGTTATAGTTAGAATAACTATGTTCCTAATATTTTTATCCTTAACATTTGTGGTCTTTTGGTTTATATGGTTTATGACTTGTTTATGATTATATTGGAATTTAGTTCATTCCAATATAATCATAAGGATCAATTTCTAAACTTTCGTGAATACTTACAGGATGGCGCTCATAGTCCATTGAGTCAAGGAAGTTTACCATGGTGTCTGATCTTTCAAACTTGGTGCATCGACAGGAGGAATGCATATACGTCCAAAAGATTGTATTGAAGCCGACGAATATATGTTTTTCACTTTATGTCAGTTAGTTGGTCATGAAGAGAAGGATTGTAGAGAATGTGATTTGCTCCAATAAATAATGATGGGTACATATTTCATGAAAGGAGAAGAGCACTGACTGACAGAGATCCCGAAACCGCAACAACCACCACAGTTCTCGCTACAGAAACCACAGTTTTCTCCACCGTAGTCATAGTACAATCAGATGTAGTATAATCTACAGCACCTGTAGTATACTTGGTTGCAATATACTCAGCCATAGTTGTAATGTCCCCGGGTTTGACCCCGTTTGTATGATGTATGTATACCTAGCGTGGAGCTCAAGGCCAAGGCCCCGCTAGTGTATGTTCATACTTTATTTAAAATGGCAAAGCATTGGACATGATGTTACCCATGTGCTATTTAGCCGTGGAACATTGTAAAAATGATGTAAATAAACATCAAGCAATAAAATACCAAAACTGACTATGGAGGCAACGAATGAGAAGGGGCCGTGTGTATCAACTAGGGAGTGGTGAAGGGGTTGTGGGATTGAACCATAAGCTGCCATATGTCATTGTGATAACCCATTTGACTTTCCTTGTTGACATTTAACTCCGTTGTAAGGAAGTGGTTGAAGAAAAAAATCCATGGCTTTAATGGAGCATGGGCAGCCCAGAAATTCGAATGGTGGAGTATGGGCTCTGTTTTCTTGTACCACAAGTCACTCTACCTCTTGGGGGATTGCTTATTCCTCATCCCCATTCCATTGTGAAAGGACCCAGCATCATTTTCGATCCAAAAACGAGTTCCCAGCAGGCTGAAAAACCAGAAATCGCAACTGTGCAAAAACCCACGTTTTGAAGAGCCAAAAATGCCCAGATTTGGTATTGGACAGTAAAATCCAATGGGGAATCCATAGGTATGAACCTTAGGGAGAATTTGGGAGCATTAGCTACCCCGAAATCCATGGAAAAACCCAGTTTTTGCAGCCCAGAAAGTCAGTGACGGATTTGAGTTATTCGTTGACAGAATGGTGAGAAATCCAAGTGTGGATGTTGGAACAGAGGTTGGGTTTGCTTGATAAACCCAGTAAAGGCTGAAATCTCAGGAAGCTAGCAGCTGGACCTTTCTTTGCCCATCCTAAAGAGAACTGGAGGGAAGAGTTGCCTGAGGGACTGTGTAGCAGAGAAGGGGACCTTCCTTGTGCTGGATGTGGTAGGTAATGTGGGTGCCTGACTATTGAGTTCATTTGAGATTCCTGTAGCTCTGTTGTTGAGCTCATTGTCTTAACATTACCCTCCTCTATATTCTTGTATGCTTGATAAACCCAACTGGGTGTTGGCTTAGCATGACCATTTGAGTGAACCCATGGCTGTGAGTGAGCCCATCTAGTTCCTCCTTAGTGGATACACAGCCCAGCTCGGGGGTGATCTCTCAGCTGAAAGAATAGAGGCTGGACAGAGATCTATGGTTGGGTGGAACGTTGCTCTCACATAGCCAGTTGTTGGACAGCTTCATCTCAAAGATAAGTGTTCTCTGTGGTTTGAATGATGTTCATCTGTGGTCTTCCCTGTGCGTTAAATTACTCATGTTACTTGGATGAATTGATTATCTTAAATTAGTTGGTATGATGCTGGTGCATAGCATGAGAATGGAATTGATTATTATGTGATTGTTTCACTATTCTGCCTGAATGAAATAGGCTGAAGCATCCCCTTCTACTTGTATGTTAATATGGTTATTCCGTTGTGTTTACTAGTTGAGTTGTATTAATCCCATGTTCTGCAATGTCTTAATTAATGACTGATGTTTACATGTTGATTGCATGATGAAACTGTGTGCATACATAGTGTCTAATTCCGTTGTGCTTGTTGAGTATGAATAGGTATGCACAAGTGTTATTTAACCCTGCATTTCCAAAGAAATTGATTGGGTCTAAGTTTTGCCAATAATCCTGGTAGTTTTGGTTAATGTTTCCTTCCTTGCATTGGATTTATGGAAGGGGATGTTAGTATAGTATATTCAATCACAACCTAATCAGCATTAAACGTTTCATCAACCGCAATACCAGGCACAAGGAGGATTTTGTGGAGGATTCCACTGAGGATTTTGAGGAGGTCAAAATGAAGGCTTCGACCAAAGAGGAGGTATGGGAGAAGCTCATGGACCTATGCAATGCTATAATTTCATAGTATTGGGACATTATCAGCAATATTTCCCAAACCTTGAATCTCAATGTACTTGTTGTACTGCAGCATATCATAATGTTGAATATTTTCCACAACTGATTGCGAAGTGGAAAGCGAAGAATGTTCCACCACCGTGGAACTAGAACTAGAATGTGAACCAAGATGCGATCCAACCTCCAAATCATAAACAAGGGCCAATCGTAGGAAAATTTTTGGAGAAACCCAGGACTCAACCTACAGATGTTGGAGTCATAACGCGAAGAGGCACGACAACAGGAGATGATGGTCCACTCCTACAGATCTAACCAATAACTCGAAAGAAGGTGAAATTTGATGTCAACACTGAGAAATAAACATTCTTTGATGCAAGAGATGTCATAAAAAGGGATATGGGTAAGTTTAATATCTATGAAATGCCACTTGCTTTTTATTCAACACTTGTAGCAGGACCATTGCGAAAGGTTGGAACATTGGAAAGTTTCTTATAAAGGTATATGGCATTAACAAAAGATTCAAATTTGATAGCCGAAATAGCAATTTTGATATACCAACCAGAGAAACGGCGACAATACTATCTCGTAAACTATTTGCATAAAAAGAAAATTGGAAGGGAGATGAGAATGAACGTCCAAATCAGTGATTATGATGTGGATTCAGTCATCTTGTGTCTAGGATCAGATGTCAATATTTTGACAAAGAAAACATGGGAAAGGATAAGGAAACCACAGTTGGTTTGGTCCCTTGGACAACTGCGACAGGAAAATCAGGTGTAACGGTAAATATCTATTTAGTAGAACTTCTCGAACTTCCACTTTCAAAAATACAAATAATCCATGAATAGATATAAAAGTAGATAAAGTAGATATAATATTTTACAAGATAGACTTTCTCATATATATAATTATTTAAAGGGTGTCTAATGCAACTCTTCATCAAGAGTTATACCTTTTCACTAATTAATATTATATTATTATATTATTATTGTTTTTTGTTCAACTCGATGTTCAACATTCTTCTGCCACACATCGGCTCGATGTTCATCTTCCATCCATCGTAGCGGCTCAATTCTTCATTTCCCCGCTGCCACTGCAGCTCAAAACTCAACTTTCAATCACCGCTTGGTCAGCTCAAACTTCAACTTTTGGCCACTATAGCAGCTTGAAACTTATTTTTCTTATCGCCACCAACACTTAGACAAATTTCAGTATTTTTCGACGGTGAAAATATTGGTTTATACTCGTCGTTGCAGCTCAAGTCCTGACTTCCTTCCATCATTGTGGCTTGAAGCCTGACTTTTTCCCACTGTTGTGGCTCAAACCCTGACTTCCGCCCACCATTGGGGCTCAATTATCAAAGTCCATCCGTCGCATAATCACTTAGAAAATTTCTGAAAATTTTCTCTCCATCAGCGAGATTCGATTATTTCATCTACTGCATCGATAATGAACAGGGAAACACAGCCAATGTATTATCTCTCTCTTGGAGACCTAGCCAATGTATTAGCTCTATATTGGAGACCCAGCTACTACAGTGGCTCATTCATGAAAACTTTCCCGCTATTGTGGCTCTCCTTTAGACACCCCAACTACTACAGCGGCTTGAATTTGACTTTCTTAGCCACCAAGGAAAAATACTTAGAGAAAATTTTAAAAACAATTTATGTCTGCCTCTTCTTCCTGCTGATCACAGAGGCTGGTTCTTCATTGCCCATTGAGGCCCAAAGCTGCAAGCAATCCTCTGATACCACACTATCATGTCCCCAACACTTACTCGGTACAGAGTACATGACAAACATCTATCAACCCGGGCTGTCTAAGCCCCCATGAACATAATACATATATAAAATGCATTGAACTTAAACATTCATAAGTATAAATGGATGCATAATGCAATATACACTGGAAGCATAATTCATTTAATTCAAAAAATTCATGCATTCAACATGTTCATGATAATTTCATAATAATTCATAAGAAAATACAGTTGTAGAACTTAAATAAACAAGAATACTTATCTTTGGAGAAACGTGTCCCGCAACCAGTTATGTCACTGCAACGTTCCACCCAACCATAGGCAAATGTGCTCTTTAATATCTTAGCAACACTGCCACCCCTGAGTTGGGCATGATTTTCCCCAAGGAATAAGGAACACTAGCAGACTTTCCCCATAAACAAGGATACAATAAAATTTAGTCAAGCCAACATAGTTGGGTTTATCAAACTTACACAGGAAGTGGTTTATACTTAGCAAAATTCACATGAGACATAGCCAAGCCAACAGATGGGTTTATCAGGATACCATCCAAGCCATCCTCGTAGTTGGGTTTATCAGGCTGCCAAGGAGGTGGAAAGACTAACTGCTAATCTAGTGAGCTAAACCCTTGAGCTATGAACACCCACACTGGATATAGCCTGATTTCTAAAAAATTGCATACCCAACAAAAGGAATCATTCCCTTCTATTCTACACAGTCCCTCAGGCCATGCCTTCCCTTCCAGTGCTATTCAGGGCATGCAAAGAAGAAAACCAACCTTCTAGATTGGTCCATGAGGTTCTTTCACACACTAAATTTATCAAGCAAGTCTAGACTCTATTTCCATTCCTTCAATCAATTCAAATGACAAACGTGGATGCACACATAGTGATCTCAGTCCTGAGATTTATAAAAATGTAGAAGACGCCAGGGATTACATACACACACAAAAATTTATGAATTTATGAACATTGTCGGTGTCAGACTGATTACTACCATTACCAACAAAAAAATGTTATTGTTATTTCAAATCAAAGACACAAAATTGGATTTAGGGAAATCATGATTAGGAAAACATCTAACAGACAGGGAAAAACATGAAGAAAACGATCCACACAAGAAAAACAAAAATGTGAAGTATCCATCTTATCGGACAGGAGAAATTATTGAAAGGTTCAGACTTGGAATCATTTTTTCTTGCTGGCTCTTGCATAAATGCCGAATTGGTTTCCAAAAATTTTTTTTTGCTCAAACCAAATCATGAGGGAAGGTGAAACGTTGTCGCATGAGGGAAAGGTATCTGTTTTTAGTGTTTTCTTGCCCAAGAAATTCAAAAAACGTTTTTCTCAAAGTGGGGCTCTGCCCAATTCGAATTTCCCCACACTTCCCATTCCCCACTCCCTCATCCTTAGGAAAAATCATGCCCCCATCTCATTTAGATGCGTTGACATAGCCGGCTATGGTTTTTAATTAAAAATTGTAATTTTGACATAATGTCTATATTTTTAATGTTCAACTAGCATAAAAAAAAAAAAATACCATCGGCCACACCTTGGTTGCTGAAAAATAAATACTAAATCGATGGTGTGTATTTTTCCTAGCTCCACACCATGATTATTTACATCATTTTATTTAAATGCAAACGGGGTCAAAACTGGGGTATTACATTCCCCTCCCTCTTCAACAGCAATGTCCTCAATGCTTTACAACATTGAACAAAAATGCTTGTTGGTACTGCCCTCAGCAATCCACAGATTCAAAAAAAAATGGATGTGCCAGTTGCATAGAATCCTCCATATCCCATGTAGCTTCTTCATGACCGTAGTGCTCCCATTGCACCTTCACCTGTCATATTGCTTGGTTTCGGAGCATTGTGACCTTCTAGGTGAGGATGTGCATAGGCTCGATTTGGAACTCTCCCTCTGGTTCCACCTGAATCACATCCCAATTTATTACATGGTTAGGATCATGTACATACTTCTTAAGAAAATAAACATGAAAAACATTATGAGCTCTAGTGCTAGAAGGAAATGCAATTATAGATGAAACTAGCCCTATTCTTTCAAGCACTTCAAACTTCCCATAGTATCTAGGTGACAACTTGGCATAAATTCCAAGCTTCAAGGAACTCTTCTTTTCTTTCACTCTAAGGTAAGCATGATCCCCAACACTGAACTCTCTATTCACCCTATGCTTATCTGCATAAATTTTCTTTCTATCATGGGTTTCCTTCAAATTCTTCCTAATCTTTACAACCTCCTGCTCCATCTCCTTGAGCAATTCTGGACCAAGCACAACCTTGTTCACTGGATTATCCCAAGTCATTGGTGTGCTACACCTTCTGCATACAAAGCTTCATATGGACTCATCCCCAATGACGCTTTTTATCCATTGTTATAAGAAAATTCTACTAGGTGTAAATAGTCTTCCCACTTAGTTGGTTTTTCCATCACATACATGTGAAGCATGCCTTCCAGCACCTGATTAACTCTCTCGGTCTATCCATCACTCTGAGGATGGTAGGATGCACTGAAATTCAACTTTGTACCCAAATCTGCAAACAACCCCTTCCAAAAATTGGAAGTGAACTTGACATGTCTTTCAGAGACTAACTACTTAGGCAATCCATGCAGTTTGAAAATATCCTTCATGAATATCTTTGCAATGTCATCAGTCTTATGTGTAGACTTAACTGGTATGAAATGTGTTTCCTTTGTCAACTTGTCTACCACAACCATCATGGAATCATGTTGTCTCCAAGTCATTGGCAATCGTCTAATAAAATCCATGGAAATAACTTCCCATTTCCATTCTGGAACCAGCAAAGGCTAGAACAAACCTACTGGGTGTTGATTTTGAACCTTCACTTGTTGACACTTCATGCACCTTGAAATATATTCAACCATGTCCTTTTTCATTCCTGGACAAAAGTACTTCTTTCTAGATATAGAAATCGTCTTCTAATATCCTAGGTGACTAGAATATGGAGCTTGATGGATCTCATCCATAACAACCCTCCTGAAATCTTCTACATTTGGAATATAAATTATGTTCTTATAGGTAAGAATTCCATCTTCTTCCAATTTATATCCCTTATACTTGTTTTCAGGATTTTCTACTACAACGTGTCCTTGACCTATGCATACAATTCATCTTCATCAACATGATTAGTAATCTGTTGTCTCAAACCTAATTGGAAAATACTAATGGATGCTACATGCATTTCTTGAACTTTCATGTTGAGTGCATCAGCTACCTTCTTCTCTTTTCCCTTTATGTGCTTGATTTCAAAATCAAACTCACATAAAAACTCTAACCATCTCTCTTGCCTAGCATTCAGAGTAGGTTTATCAAAAAAATATTTCAGACCACAAAGGCCTGTCCTTAGCTCAAATATTATTCCCATCAATTAATGTCTCCACATCTTGAGAGCATGCACTATGGCTGCAAGTTCTAGATCATGAGTGGCATAGTTATTTTCTTGATCCTTTAATTTTATTGACTCATAACATATCACGTGGTTGTCTTGCATAAGAACTCCTCCAATTCCTTAACCACATGCATCTGTACATAGTACAAAATCTTTCTCTGGGTCTGCAACTTTTAAGACCGGTGCACTTGTGAGAAGATACTTCAACCGCTGGAAACTTTCTTCACACTTCAAGGTCCATTAGAACTTTATCCCCTTCCTTTGAAAAGAAGTGATAGCATGTGAAACCTTGGAGAATCATTCAATGAATCTCCTGTAATATGCTGCAAGCCCCATAAAATATCTTGCCTCTATCACATTCTTTGGAGCAGGCCAATTCTTAATAGCTTTAATCACTACAACAAAAACTGGATTTTGCGTGGGATTTAGCGTTGGATTTTATTGTATTTTTTTCCCAATTGTGGTGAAAAATCCAGTGCTAAACCTAGCACTATTGTACATTTTTGTAAAATGTCGTCTATTACATATTTTTTTTCGTCCTTTTTAACATCCATTTTTGCGTCCATTTTTGCACCCAACTTTTTGCATCTAAGGTTATGCCTTTATTTGCGCCCAATTTTTCAACTTCTATTGCATCTTTTTTTGCGTCCTTTGTTACATCCTTGTTTGCACCCAGTTTCACGCTCATTTTTGTATCCAATGTTGCGTCGTATTTTGCTCCTAGTTTTTCATCGAGTCTTGCACCCAATTTTGCACCATGTTTTACATAAAATTATGTGTCCAATTCTGCATCTAGGGTTGCATCCAATTTTAGGCCCAATATTGAGTCTAGTTTTGCATCCAGATTTACTTAAAATGTTGCATCCCCAATTGCATCTAATTTTGTATCTTGTTTTACGTATTTTTTTGTATCCATGTTTGTGCCAAATGTTCCATCTCATTTTACGTCATATTTTGCATCTAGGTTTGCACCTAGTGTTGCATCGTGGTTGATGTCTTTTTTTGCATCTATGTTTGAGCCCAATTTTGCACCCAGTGTTGTGCCTAGTGTTGTGCCTAGTTTTGCACCCATGTTTGTATCTAATATTGCATCTATTTGTGTGTCCAATGTTGCATCCCATCTTGCATCCAATATTACGTCTAGTTTTACATTCAATGTTTTGTCCCATCTTGCATCTAAAATTGTGTCTCGTTTTAAGTTTTTGTTTGCACCAAATGTTGCTTCTAGTTTTGTGTCCATCAATACACCATCTTTTGTGCTCAATTTAATGTCCAATTTTACGTCTAGTTAGGAATCCACTTTTTCATCTATTGTTGTGTCTAGTTTTGGACCTATTATTACATCTAGTTTTGAGTCATTAATTGTGTCTAGTGTTGAGTCTCTTTTTGCATCCAGTTTTATGTTTAGTGTGACATCCATTTTTGTGTCCACATTTGTGTCTGACATAAGGTCATATTTTGCGTCCACTTTTGTGTTTGGTGTGACGTCCACTTTTACGTCATGTTTTGCATTTATTATTGTGTCTAATATTGCATCCATCTTGCACTACTACATTTTTTAGCTTTAGAAATACATTTCAATATCATTAGGGCATGGAGGAATCGAACCACCAATCTCCTGCTTGTAAAGCAATTGCTCTTCCATTGGGCTAGCACCCTTTAAAAATCAGGAAGAGGAGAAATATTAACACATATATTTCATCATTTGTAATTCTAATAAAAGATGACAACAAAGATAAAAGATAAAAGATGACAACAAAGGTAAAAAAGAGGTGGGGTAGCAAAGGTTGTTAAATTTTCATATGCTAAGCTAGATCATTAGTATTTCATTTCGAATTCATAACAAAAGCATATAACCAGGATCACTGAAAGATAGACAAGCACAACCATACAAAAGGAACACAAAGATTTATCCTGGGAAAACCCTAAAGGGAAAAACCCAACAAAAGCTTCCTCAATATAGATGCCCCAAAAAGATAAAAGGTAAAACCAACAAGGAGAGCATAGCCTGGTCCTCCTCCTTCTCCAGCTACTCTTCTCTTCTCCACTAATGCACTACACAAGTGAGAGTGTGTGCATGTGTTCCAAATGAGGAGCACTACACCTCTATTTATATTCATCCATTCACTTAAGTTAACTCATTTGACATGTAGGCTCGAGTTAAATCATGTAGGCTCGAGTTACACATGTAGGCTCAAGTAACCACACTGGGGTGCTGATGACCCACCTTTACAATTAGAGGGGACTACCTCATGACTCTTATTAGTTCTTCCGATTAGGAGCATCGGGGTACAATGTAATACAAGTGGTTCTCCTAGTAGGACCATCGGGGACCACAAAAAGATACATATAGAATATTCTTTGAAGTTACAATATTTCAACACTCCCCCTTAATGAGAAGGGTATTCTACATCAACAACAACAAGAGTAGAGATAGGAGACATCATCAACATCAGCAGGGTAACACATCTATAAATCATTGGAATCTTTACATCGTGTGGTCTTCATTATCATTAATTCTTTGACTGCTTCGATCAGCAACATCTTCAGCATTTTGATCTTTTAATTAATAATGACATCTTCAGCACTTGGAGCTTTTGATCAGCAACATCTTCAGCACTTTGACTGTTCGATCAATAAAAACATCTCCAGCATTTTGACCGTTCGACCAGCAACATCTTCAACACTTCGACTTTTCGATCAGCAACAACATCTTCATCATTTTGTCCTTTCGATCAGCAACATCTTCAGCACTTTGACTTTTCGATCAGCAACAACATCATCAACACTTTGACCTTTCGATCAGCAGCAACATCATCATCATCATATTCTGATATGTCTATCATAATCATCATCACATTCTGATCTTTCGATCAAAAACATCATCATCATATTCTTATCTTTCGATCAGTACATCATCATCATACTCTGATCTCTCGATCAGCACGTCATCATCATCATACTCTGATCTTTTGATCAATATGTCACCATCATCATACTCTGATATTTCGATCAGTATGTCATCATCATCATATTCTGATCTTTCGATCAGTACGTCATCATCATACTCTGATCTCTCGATCAGTACATCATCATCATCATCATACTCTAATTTTTGATCAGTACGACATCATCATCATCAGCAACAACCTGCAAACCACAACTCAAAGACAAAAAGTCTTTGGATCATTTTTGGACTTAAAGTCCAAGGATGATACAATCCCACCACATTCTCGACAACCGAAGTTACCGGGTTGATTACGGGAGAATCAGTCCCTATCACTTTAGGACAAAGTCCAAGGACGATGCAATCCTACCAAATTATCGAGGACCGAAGCCACCGGATTGATTACGAGAGAATCAGTCCCTATCACTGTAGGACTATGTCCAAGGACGATACAATCCTACCACATTCTCGAGGACCGAAGCCACTGGATTGATTATGGGAGAATCAGTCCCTATCACTTTAGGACTATGTCCAAGGACAATGTAATCCTACCACATTCTCGAGGACCAAAGCCACCGAACTGATTACGGGAGAATCAGTCCCTATCACTTTGGGACTATGTCCAAGGACGATGCAATCCTACCACATTCTCGAGGACCGAAGCCACCGGATTGATTACAGGAGAATCAGTCCCTATCACTTTAGGACTATGTCCAAGGACGATGCAATCCTACCACATTCTCGAGGACCGAAGCCACTGGATTGATTATGAGAGAATCAGTCCCTATCATTTTAGGACTATGTCCAAGGATGATGCAATCCTACCACATTCTTGAGGACCGAAGCCACCAGATTGATTATGGGAGAATCAGTCCCTATCACTTTAGGACTATGTCCAAGGATGATGCAATCCTACCACATTCTTGAGGACAGAAGCCACCGGATTGATTACAGGAGAATCAGTCCCTATCACTTTAGGACGATGTCCAAGGATGATGCAATCCTACCGCATTCTCGAGGACTGAGGTCACCGGATCTATAATGGACAGATGTCCTAGGATGATACAATCCCTCTTCATTCTTGAAGACTGAGGTCTCTGGATCACTTTAGGGCAAGTTCCCAAGGATGATACAATCCCATCACGTTCTCGATGACCAAGGTCACCAGATCTATTATGGAAATATGTCCTGGGATGATACAATCCCTCTTCATTCTCGAAGACCGAGGTCTCCGGGTCACTTTAGGGAAAGTGCCCAGGGATGATACAATCCCACTGCAATAATCACTACTCCCCCTTTTGGGGAAGGTCTTTTCGAACCACACCAAGCTTGTCTCTGAAGTGTTCGAACTTCACTCGAGACAGAGGCTTCGTCAGTACATCATCATCCAGACCATCATCATCTACATATTCAGTATGTGAATATTGAACTATCACCATCTGTATCTCTAGTATGTGAATACTAGAAGCATCATCATCTATATCTTCAGTATAGAAATACTGAAAACATCATCATCTCTATATTTAGTATAGAAATACGGAATCACCATCATCTGCATCTACAGTATGTGAATACTGAAACATCATCTATATCTTCAGTATGGGAATACTGAAATCATCATCATCTATATATTCAGTATGGGAATATTGAAACAAAATCATCTCTATATTCAGTATAGAAGTACTGAATCACCATCATCTGCATCTACAATATGTAAATACTGAAACATCATCATCTGCATCTTATCTCATATGTAGAAATACTGGATTTCTATGTGTTACGACGGAACACAGGGTTCTCTGTCATCACAACTCTGGTTATTACCTAGAATCATTGTAGTATCCATCTTCAGGTCAAAGAGACCTAATATTAGCTTCTGAATCCATATGGCTTCACGACTTAGCATAGCGATCTACTATGTATTCTACTCCAGCCGTGCTAAGAGAAACACTGGACTATTTCTTGCTAAACCATGAACTCATAGTAGACCCCAAACAAAAGCACCTATCTGATGTGGTTTTCCTGTCTGAGATACTTCCAGACCAATCTATAGCTATGTAGCCATACAATCTGTACTCATGGCTACCATCAAAGTCTATAGTCCCTTTCAGATATCTCATCACATGTTTTAAAGCTACTAGGTGAACCTGTCTTGGTTGAACAAGATATTGACTTAAGGTGTTCATACAAAAACAAATGTCTGGTCTGGTATTTGTTAAGTACATCAATGACCCAATGATCTATCTATAGTGAGTCACACCCACTAACTCTGATGAGTCATCAACTAACAACTTCAGGTTGGAGTCCATGGGTGTGGCCATGACTTTGTATTCCAACATATCAAATATTTTCAAACTTTGCACTGCATACTTTCCCTGATTTGAGAAAGATTCCTTCATACTTCCAGACTTAGAAATAAAGTATTAGACCAAGGTCTAAATTCTTCAGCGAACTTCTTGCATTCTACAATCTATTTCTCATTCCCTGCCAGAAATAGATCATCCACATATAGTAATAGTATGACAGGTTCATCTCATACAACCTTGTAGTAAAGGTTAGGATTGGCTTTACTCCTGGAAAATCCCATGCTCGTCAGGAAACTATCTATTCTTCCATACCAAGCTCTGGGAGCTTGCTTCAAGCCATAGAGGGCCTTCTTCAACTTGCATACGTGATTCCATCTGGCTTCAACTTCAAATCCTCGTGACTATTCTATGTATACTTCTTCGTCAATCACACCATTCAGAAAATTTGTTTTCACATCCATTTGGTGTAAGTCCCACTTCATCATGGATGCAAGTTCCATGATAGCTCTAATTGAAGTATACCGTGCTACTGGGGAAAATGTCTTTTCATAATTAATTCCCTCTTTATGATAGAAACCTATAGCCACAAGTCTTTCCTCACTACTATCTGCAACATATTTTATCTTTCAAATCCATTTGGAAGATACCACATTCTTGCTTTCTAGTTTGAGTACTATATCCCAAACATCATTCCAGTATTTTTTCATCATAACATCTTCTGTAAGTTCGTCTTGTTAGGTCATCAACATATCCTAGTATTCTGCATTCAACCTTGAAGGTTGGAACCCACTTTACTCTTGGTAAAGTCTCGATCCATCACGAAGCTATCCATCATGTCGTACCATGTCAAATTCAGATATAATCTTCTGTAGTCACTCCCCTTGAAGTGAAGTATCATCTTTCCTCTTCATTTTGTACAGGTGCTTCTATGCTTTATATATACTGGTCATTAGAGTATATCATGTCATAGTCTATTCTTTCTGAGGCAAATCATGAACCTTGCTTTGTACACTTGTTATTGTAGATCCATATGGAAGATACTATGTATTTCCCTTAATGTCTCAAAATCATATCGTATACATCATTCCCCATGATCAACTATTATTCTTTGATCATAACTTCTTTCATAACATTCTTTTCTTCATCTTGAGTTATCTCTCATACCCATGGTGGTCTTCATCCTTCGAGGTGGATCTACTGCTCTCTGAAGCTCTTTCTTCTGCCATGATGTCTCTGACCCTAGGAGCTTCAGATTCATGTTTATTGAATTTTCATCACTTGTTCTTCGGAACAAGTCTCATCCTTATTTTCTTGTAGGAGGTTGTACAGGACCTTTCCTACAATTCAAATGCACCAGTTGCATGGTTAGAAATATTTCATAAAACATATGCATAAAGACAAATTCTTATGCATCATGCAACTATTTAGCCAATACAACATTCATCCATATTCCATCTCTACAATGACATCATTGAGATTGTGCACTAATCCAATATGTCATCAAAGAGGTTTCATTCTAGATAAGTAGCAATGGAGAGTTGTATAGCACCCATGGTGGTCTTCATCTTGAGTTATCTCTCATACCCATGGTGGTCTTCATCCTTCGAGGTGGATCTACTGCTCTCTGAAGCTTTTTCTTCTGCCATGGTGTCTCTGACCCTGGTAGCTTCAGATTCATGTTTATTGAATTGTCATCACTTGTTCTTCGGAACAAGTCTCGTCCTTATTTTCTTGTAGGAGGTTGTACAGGACCTTTCCTACAATTCAAATGCACCAGTTGCATGGTTAGAAATATTTCATAAAACATATGCATAAAGACAAATTATTATGCATCATGCAACTGTTTAGCCAATACAACATTCATCCATATTCCATCTCTACAATGACATCATTGAGATTGTGCACTAATCCAATATGTCATCAAAGAGGTTTCATTCTAGATAAGTAGCAATGGAGAGTTGTATAGCACCATGAGCTACTTACCGATCACATGCATATTAGTAGTATACAGTCATTAATGCAAACAATCTATGATGCATAACACATCAACTGAATATAATCAAATGTATAACAAAACAATATCATGAAATGACAATTGAATACTTATCTTTTATTTGTTTCGTGGGCAGACTCCATCTTGATCATTCTGCTTTATCATCTTCTTCATTCATGAAATCATCATTTCTTATCCAAATGATATGATGAATAAGAGGTTCTTCAAGAATTGATTTCTTCATATTCCTCATCGCTTAAGGGATCTTCTTTGAATGGTGAGAGCTTGATCTTCAATTGCTCCCATCTTCTTCTTCTCTTCTTATGAGTCAAACTAAAAGTAATTACTTCCTTCTGGAATACATTCTTTGCATGAATGAATCCCATGATCCTAGGAGGCCATTCAAGGTGGCTATCACCACTTCTGCATTCTCCACTTCTTCTTCTATTGCTTCAAGTTGTTCTCCATTTTGGATCTTCACATTCTTCAACTATTTTCTCAAAGCCATCTTCTGATTTAAGTTCTTATCTTCAAATAGCTTGATGAAGGAATAAAACATCTTCAATGTCTTTAGGGAAGACACTTGTGGTACAAGTTGATCCTTGATTGAATCAACAATGATCTTCTTGACCTTGATCAAGTTCTTCTTGTGTAAGGCTTTGAGGCTCATCTCCCTCTAGAATTGGAACCTCTCTACTCATGTAGGTGTACAATTCATTTTATTCAGAGAGAGATCAAATGCTTCCATGCTTGGAAGCTTATCATCAATCTGATGTGATAGATCACTTTGAAATGAGAACCTCAAATGCAAATAGCAAAATATTAGATCTTACCGATTTGAGGTGTCCATCCTGCTTCCAGAGCTGGCTAATCTAGGGCTTGTCAGAGAAACCCTAATTTTCAAAACTTGGAATCTTTCAGATCTGATTGGATAGAAATATATATCTCTTTAAATGGATCTGTCCAATGTACTCCTTTTCTGAAAACAGTAGAAGGAAGCTCCTGGAACAGGAAGCCCTAGTTTTCCAATTTCTTCTGCAGAAATTCCTGTCACTGTTTCTGTGATATCTCCAACATTACTGCTCCTATATGTCTTCAATTTGTCACTGAGGTCACCTTACATGTCCCTGATCCAAAACCATATGTTTCATCAGAATCGGTTTCACCAATAGGGATTTATGATCCTTTTCCCAAGATGACCTGTTACAGGACTGTTCAGAATAGCGAAGTTGTACGGCATGCCACGTGTCACTGTTTAATCTTCTTGTTCTGAAATTTGGACCAAAAAAAATAAATTCAGTGCTATTTCTATAAAATCTTTAATAATTCCATTTGGACCTCTGTATCATAAGCTACAACAATTCTCCCCAGGTTTCCTGTTTAGGGATGAATTCTGGAAGAGGCTAGAACCCTAACTTGGAGGGATCATATCTCCCAGAATATAGCGAATCAGAGGCTGAATTTTGGGTACAGTGTACATCAGGATTTTATCTTCTGCCTCTGAAATTTTCAGCTCCTGATCCTTTTCCAATATCATGATATAGCGAATGTACCAAAACTTATCAGTTTTAGTATTTAGGGTTTTTCTAGCTCGGGGTCAAACTAGGGTTTGACTTTCCCGGAGTTTCACCCAACCAAATTTCGTGATCCATGTCTCTAAACTTCGATTTTGATGAGGATAACAATCCTATTCTGGGCTCACTCAAAAATTCCTCTTCTGTAGAAAGCCCTAATTTTCCGCACCAAAACTGAAAATGCTCGGAATCGAATTCCGCTTCGACAGAAAGATGTGCCCTTTAATGGAGAGTCAGTATAGCCTTCTTTTGCTGATAAATTGTGGATAGAGACCCAAAAAATAAGAATCCATAGCTTCTGTAGCTGCATAATGTCTTCTCTCAGGGTGGCTCTGATACCATGTTAAATTTTCATATGCTAAGCTAGATCATTAGTATTTCATTTCGAATTCATAACAAAAGCATATAAATAGGATCATTGAAAGATAAACAAGCACAACCATACAAAAGGAACACAAATATTTATCCTGGGAAAACCCTAAAGGGAAAAACCCAGCAAAATATTCCTCAATATAGATTCCCCAAAAAGATAAAAGGTAAAACCAACAAGGAGATCAAAGCATGATCCTCCTCCTTCTCCAGCTACTCTTCTCTTCTCCACTAATGCACTACACAAGTGAGTGTGTGTGTGTGTGTTCCAAATGAGGAGCACTACACCTCTATTTATATTCATCCGTTCACTTAAGTTAACTCATTTGACATGTAGGCTCGAGTTAAATCATGTAGGCTCGAGTTACACATGTAGGCTCGAGTTACACATGTAAGCTCAAGTAACCACACTGGGGTGCTATGACCCACCTTTACAATTACAGGGGACTACCTCATGACTCTTATTAGTTCTTCCGATTAAGAGCATTGGGGTACAATGTAATACAAGTGGTTCTCCCAGTAGGACCATCGGGGACCACAAAAATATACATATAGAATATTCTTTGAAGTTACAATATTTCAACAAAGGTAACAACAAAGATAAATATATTGGAAAAAATAATGGACTCAAAATGAAGAAAGGAATAGGATGAGGCATGACATAAAGAGCATGAAGAGTGTAGGAGAACAAAAGAAAATCGCAGAGATTGTGTAAAATATTCAATAAGCAAATAAAATGCTAAAAAAATTGCAAGCCAAAGGAAAGATATCAAATATGGAAGGGCACAAAAGTGGATGGACCAACAACAACAACAAAAAGACAACATGGATTGAGGGATTGCCAAAAGCTTCCATGAGATGAAAATTCAAAAAAATAAGATTATTGATGGCAGAAGAATATGCTTGTTTTGGGGTAAATACAATCTGACAAGTTACACTCTTTTTTATCTTTGAAACACATTGAAACCAAAAAAAAGTGTTACCAAAAAATATGACTTAGAAAATTCACAAATTACAAAACCTCATCTATGAACAAGACTATATTCATTCATAGTTAAATTGAAGGAAATAATATAAGTTGTGACAAGTCCACAAAAGAAAGCAAGAATACAACTTACAGAAAATGTGTAGTGCGAGCAAAAACAAACAACATTCTATAACCAAAAATTTCAAATCTCCATCTAAAAAGTATCTAAGATGCCAACTTTTATCTGAAACATGGTACATAATATTCTTCCAACCTTTCCATATTTAGTTATTCGAGAGAAAAATATCCACTTGGGGTGTTCTGATTCTATCCAGCAGAGAATATCTTCAGATTGATTAGTACCCAGGAAATGATAAAATAGTTGATGATCAAGATCAATATTTGTTTTTGTTCCTGCATCCAGCCCTTCTCCTTCTCTGTTAGGGAAAAACACGTGAATGTTAGGAAAATAAATAAGCAACTGTGATGAAGTATGTAAGTAAATAGAAGAAAGTAAATTTGAAACTATGATAAAGAATAATTAACATGACCATCTAAAATATCATACCCACTTGGGATCTTGATAGCGACAATAAAAAAACCCTTGTTGTCATGAGTCCAAGTAATTGATGAAAATTTCACCTGTTAGCAATTGTAAAAACCTAACATGAGAAATACGAATTTAAAAACAACTCTATATATTCAATAAAGAAAATTTCAGGAAACTTATAAGCACATGATATATAGAAGTTGGGCCAATGAAACATCAAGTGTTAAAAAAATAGTCTTTATATCCCATTTTATGTCTCCTAGAAGTTGACTAACAAATTGTTGATTCCAATATAGAAGTGGTGAAATTTGTGCTACCGATAATAGAAACTTGGGTTTGAAAGAAATTCCCATGTGGCATGCAACCCTAATATTACATGAGACAAATATTGAAACTTATCATATGTTCCATCTTCTAGAACTTCTATTGGCATCAGCATGGAAATGTTATTTAAATTAATTTGTTGGTTAAGTCCATTCAAATTCCTAGTCATGGAATGATTGATAAATGTTTACTAAGTGGTCAGAAAACTTACCCATGAAAGAGAATCAAGATCTGTACTCTTATCTTCCACTCGGATAACATTGATATTCACCCATTCACTACCATTGTTGCTTAAGCCAACTGCCAAGAATTCTTCATTTTCACTCACAGCATAAATATTTAATGCCACTCATCCATATTCACTTAGCTTGTTAGGGTCAAGCAAGACCTTTGCTTCTGCTTCCATATTTTCCTAAATATCATAAATTTAGAAAACAGAAATCAAAACATATTTTATGTCCCCACCCAACACGCAAAAAGGAAGAAGAAGAAATAATGAAACAAAGGAAGAACAATTCAACCAAATTATTAACAAATAACTAAAATGTGTTCAGGCAACACATCAAATTTTCACAAATGAATTTAAATTTTCACAAAGAAGTTGATCATAATCCTTTAAACAATTCCTTTACCTTCATCTAGATAACCCATTGAACATTCAAAATTAATTCAAGGCGCCAACAAATTAGACTATTTAAGGAATAAATGTAATTTTATGAATTAAATCTTTAAGGAACAAACCATATCACCTTCTCTTCTTCAAAATCACTTTCAGAACTATCACTTGATTCTGTTTTACCATTTCTTAATTCCATAACTGACCCAATATTTGCCAACACTGGGGTTTTCTTCGTCTCGGTGTTTCACTTCACCATCTATGAAATACAAATAGAAGTATTTCATTTCCAATCTAAGATATTTAAATAATAATACGTTGATTTGGAAAGTATGAAAATGAACATCATTAGTACATGCAACCAGCATCCATTTACCTATTTTTCCATAATAGTAACCATCTGCAAGTCTCTAGATGCCCCTATTGTCACCTCAGACTCACCAAATATCACTTCTTCAACAGCTCTTCTACCTAGACCACCAACTATTTTGGTAAATAATTGTTTCATTGAAATCAAGGTTGGATTGTCCCCAGGTATAAACCAAGTAAGGCCCCGGGCTTGTCCACATGGTATCAATGTCACCTTTTGTAAAACATCATGCCCCAGTGTTAATGTACTACAATATGTCATAGATAAATCAATAAATAAGTATACAATTGATACATTACATGTTTTCAATGTTAACATTGGTGTACTACAGAATGGCCTATTTTACACAAGAAACATCAGGTTACTTTGGCCTACATTGTAGCTTTCTTACTAACAAGCAGCTTCTCCATAAACGGGTAATAACACATATATAGATCGAGTATCAAGAAAACATGCAAATAATGGCTATATCTTAAACATAGTTGCTAAGCAACCGATTCATTCAAGAATAACCCTCATATTAAGATTTCATCTCACCTGACCTACAGGCTACAATAATGAAAGGGAAGGAAATGGAACAAACACGAAATGGGTATATTTTAACATTTTTCTAGTTCTTATTTATCAAAATAAGCAGGTGAGAAAAAAAGTAAGGATAGAAGAGTAGAATCAAGCTAATTGTACATATTGAACCTGCAATAGGCATCAAGAACAAACAAAAACAAGCTCAAAATTTGAAACTGAACAGAACTGAAATGATACTACATTAAATAACAACAGTGTTATGCAAGAGTAATCAGTATTACCTATCACTTCTTATATCTTTTGGTTTCTCACACTGAATAGAACCTCAAAGAGAATGAATTTATGGTATGGGCAGTATCTTCTTTCACAAGCACAATCATACAAGTATCTACCAATGTATCATAACCATGTAAAAACTGTACAAAAAAGAAACCAACGAATTGTTGCACCTATGTATGTAGCTATGTTTGAAGACCTTTTGTAATTCTGTATGAGGATTCTTGTTTAAAACTTTGCGTGAAATTGTCAGTTTACAGAAACTTTTACTACCCTTTTGGAGCAACTTGCAACATTTCTATTTTAATTTTTCAAGGAAAAAACAATCCTTTTAACCCCTCAAGTACCTATATGTTTTAGACAACAAAGGGTGTATCCAATATTACATAAATATCACCACTTCGATATATCAGGATTCTCTCAACTTCTGTTATTCCTCTGTCAATTAGAAATATCTCATCATTATGGGTTATTCTTGATTCAAATAGAGATCACCCTCCTGTTGATATAACACAACACTCTGATGTTGAAACCAGAAGCTACTGAAAACTCGTCAAACTGCTTTCCAAAGATCTCATCCAATGTCTTCTGTCAAGTGGAAATAGTAGTAACACCATCTTGTAATTGTTTGTGGGTTATAAAACTACTTGAAATATTATTTTGAATTTTTCCAAAATGCACCATATTAACAACCATGCATTTACTCAACAAATAGGATAAAAACACCCTAGATAAGCTTAAATTACACTGGGTATGTATTATTGCTATTATTCTTGTCTACAGGTCACCAAAAACAAGGTGTTCAACCCCATACTCTTCAACTCATTCATTCTAAACCTAGGAATACCTATTCCTTTTGATGATGCACATGTTGAACATTGTAGGTTTTAATTTTCCCCAAAGTGTGCTACAGGACAGACTGAAAACAATCTAAAAATTATCCCAAGTATAATCACAGTTCCCTGACTATGACTCTAAAATTTGCAATGTTCCCATTAAAAATTCCAATGTTGGAAAATCTGGTTCCTCTTGGATGCTCCTAAATGTCTGTAACTATAGCAAGAATTCCCAAAAAGGGAATCAAATAGGAGATCATTTCTACCATGAGGATGGGAAATGCTTGGGATTTCTTTCAATTTAGGTTCAAGGATGGTACTTCCTTCATTCTTCATAGGTAGCTCAGATACATATGTATTTCATTCCCAAAAAGTTACAACTGTATCATTAAGAACCCATAGGTAATAGTCATGCAATGAGGGGGGTAACATATATAAAAGTGCATAAATAAAATTTGTTGTTCAAAGGGTGTAATTGTCCTTTAAACAGCCTACAGAATAATGCAGAATCATTAAGGGAGTGCAATACCTCCCCCTCTTAATTTCAATGACTTGATAACTAGAAAAATATTGTCAAGGAGGCACTCAATGCAGGGAATAAGAGTGCAAAATTCAAAAACTTGATAGCATAAGATGAACCCAAAAAAAGGAATTAATGGTCTATGAAAAAGAGACCTCACCTTTATTTCTCAAAACCCTATTTCTAGTTTATTCATAAACAAATCCAGGTTCAAGGCCCTCAAATTCCATGCAACAGGGATTCAAATCCTCTCAAAGGAATAAGTGAAAAGCATGGCCTTGAAATGGAAAATGCAAAAAGAAATAACCACACATAAAATTAAAAAACTACCTCAAACAGATCATTATGAAGCACACAGATAAGGTTGAATAAACAAAATGTAATGATTGCAATGGACATGATATGAAGGAAAAATATTACCTACAGTCACAAATGAATGAGAGATGTTTAGTGCAATCCTTGTCAAACAAAATGCATCCAATATATGAATTTTGCAGTGGATTATCAAGGAGACCCAAGTTCACTTCTAAACAAGGAACCTCAGTCACAACTAGGGGAGTTCGAGAGAAATTTATCTGATAATGACATATCAAGCTAACTAAAGAGAAGAATAAGAAAGGAGTAGTAATTCTTAACATCCTTAGAAGGTTTCCAATAGAGAAGTACATTTACAAGTGGTATGCTGACAACTAGGAAACCAAGGATTGGAAAGTGGAGTCGTTATGGAGAGAGACAGTATATGAGCATATTACTGAGATGTTTACTCTGAAATTTTTCCATACTGGATTTTCCTGACCAATAATTTCCATACTGTCCAGTATTCAAATTCAAACCATAGATCTTTTGACTATGCATTAGAAGTAAAAAGCTTTAAATCAATTAGGATACCGATAAATATTAGGCGCATAAATGTTGTAAGACAAAGAATTTAAAAAAGGCAAAAGAGATGTCTCTGCTATGGGTGGAGATCAGAAAAAAAATTGGACTAGAAAAGCAGAGGACCAATAATTTCCAGCTTACAACAAACTATGGCACAGGAGTTTTATAACCAATGAAATTCAGGTACAATAGGGAGACTAGCCCAGCTATGGTATGGCGTTCATATGTAGATAGTTTCTCATGCATGATGCAATAGCCATGTTAAATGAGAAGAAAAGCAATGAAACAATATATTTCCAAAAACAATCTAGTCACAGAGACCCGAAATGCAACCCAGAATAAGCACATGCTGAGATGAAGACGGGAGTGCCTGAAAGTCACAAGATAAAATGTTCAGTGAATGTATATTGACTTTCTCAATAAAATTCCCAAGCAAACAAGATATCCATTTAATCATGTGACTATGCATGTCAACAAACATAGGTCCACTTAATGTTAAGTAGTCTAGAGTCCTATTGGCAGTTAGCAACAACCCCTTCATTTTTCCATTAGGATGAAGAGGGATCAGCTCTCTTTTATGATTTACCTATTTAAAATTATAAAGAGTGCCTTCAGAATCTTTGATTATAAAAGTACTCTCATTTGTAGAAGAGTCAAGTAACATATTAGAAGCTGATGAAAACATTTTCATAAACTTGATAATTAGCAGCTGTAAGTTTCATAAATTTTTATATAATCAATTTTATTTATTAATCTATCTGATTATATATGTTGACTTAAGAAACTTAAAGGGATGGTATGCTAATTGAGGATCAACAAAAACACAGTTTGAATTTGTTTTAAAATGGTTATTGACAAGATATTATAAGTTCTTAAATTCCTAGAACTAAAGGAGAATTATTAAATTAAAATTCTTATTAAACCTAAGAGTTCACACCCCATATGTAACTTAAATATCTTACCATGAGTTTGTAAAATTGTATATAAATAGCTAGTGAATAAATGAGTATCATTTGGAAATCTTAATATGTTATAGTTTTATAGCTTAGTATCCTATCAAATTCGATTTGGATATTAATGGATGGGATTTTGCAAAGTATTAAAAACTATATTTATGAGATTTTATGCATATAACTCAAATTATAATTCGGGTCATTAGTTAGAACATTAGGATTTACTGTTTTAACACTATGTGTCACGTCAATAAACATGTTGCGGCTGAAATTGTCTTCCTCAAATTTCTTAAATATTTTTGGTCCCCCTCATGATTTAATGTTGCTTTGAATCATTTTGATCCATGATTTTTGGGTCATGCTTTAATTTTGGACGATTTCTTGAAGATTACCTTTCGTCCTGGTTTTCAGAAAATGCTCGTGTTTGGAATTATTGTGGGTCGCAAATTTTAGAGTTTGTTTTTGCTGAGTTGAAGATGGATCAGACCATTCGTCCTTTGCAAAATTTCGTTTCGGAGGAGAAACAGTTTTAACTGTTGCTAAATTTCAAATTCTTTAAACACTTGGCATTTTTTCGGAGGCTGTTGTCTGTTCGTCTTCCGTCGTTGCGGCTCCTAGCTACTCGAAATGAAAAGCAGTCCGCTTCGGAGGCTGTTGTCTGTTCATCTTTCACTGTTGCAGCTCCCAAATCAGCTAGCTACCTGAAATGAAAATCGCTCCGCTTCAGAGGCTGTTGTCTATTCATCTTCCGCCGTTGCGGCTCCCAAATCAGCTAGCTACCCGAAATGAAAAGCACTCTGCCCGCCGATGTGTGTCGCATGTTTTTAGCCTTTTCTCTTCCACCGTTGCGGCTCTGCAAAGCACTTGGCTGCCGATGTCGATGTCTTTCCAATTTTTGATTGAAAGTTTTCCCACCCATAGCTTAGGTCGTAACTTTTCTGACTCTGATACGCCTAAGTGTTTTGAAGCACCCATCGCCTGTTGAAGCCCGCCTATGCGGCTCTGGATGGGTCTACCCTGCTGTGTTAGCAAATCATTCAGGAGATTGTTCAGACTACCACGGTGCGAAGGTATAGATGGGAGACAGGATGGCAAGGAATCTATGCATAAACTAAATCAACTAGCACAGGTGGGTATGGCATCGCTATTCTTCACAGTTTCAGGATGTGTCTAATATTCTGGATTTCAGTTGGAAGATGTGTATGTGTATTGAATATTGGCATTTCGACATAGCCACGAATTTGCCAGTTCCTTTAAACCAGCAAATGTTTCAGGCTAAGTTGTTTTTATTGTTATCCTCTAGTGACAGGTGTAGGTTGAAAAGAGTTTATGCTCTTTGATAGCGATAGGACTCCTATAATCTTGCATCTGGAATTTATAGAAAAACTGAATCGAAAGATTGGTAGTATTATATAAGCTTGTAATTTTTATGAGAAAAGGGATGGAGTGACTGAAGTAAAAATACTTGAAATACTATTTTGATGTTAGTCTTGTTCCTGGCTGAAGTTTTATCTTTGGGTATGGGATGTGACTGGAAATCTCCAAGTTGATATCGTGACTGGTATTGTTTTGGATACTCTTTATATTTCAGTATATGATCTTCTATTTTAATATTAATACAGTGTACTTGGTTATGCTTGTGATTATTAATCAGTATTTCACTTTGCCAGCCCAATATTATATTTGAATTAATATGTCATTGTGACTGAATTTACTAGTGTTTCTACTGTAAATTCAAGATATAAGGATATATATTTATGTCTGTTAGATATCATTTGTATTTTTATAGTGATTTCATACTGATCATCATCTCTTATTCAAATATCTAATGTTGGTTATTAGTTATTAATTAATTAGACACTTCAGAAAATTTGAAATAATTGTTTAGCTCAGTTTTTCTGATAAGTTATTTTGTAGCAGAATGATTTAGTGTGTATGGCTTAAATATTTCTATTTAGATCCTACCCTTTATCTTTCTGTTAATCTTATATTAATTAATAATTAATATAATATTTAAAATCGCTCTCAGCTGAGATAGGATAGATAGGATAAGTTAAGGTAGCTCAGTTGTTATTATCCTAGTATAGTTTACATTTAACAGTTGTTAAATAGGATTTGTGTAATTTTTTAGAATAATTTTTAATAGGCTTTCATACTTAGAAAATTAAATGTAAAAATCTTAAAAAATCAAAGACTTTCCTTAAGAAAGAAAGTATAGGATAACTTTGATAGTTAAAACTAATTTTAGGGTTCAGTTAGATAGATATAACTTTAGGATAGATTTTCACTGAATTTTAGTTTCTCCTTAAGAGAAAAATTTAGTTGGTAGCGGGACCATAACCTGCGAGATTTTGCTACTCCAAACACACCGGATGCTGCTTTAAGCTGATTGTGTGGGCATAATATCCTTGTTGGCCTAGGTCAGAAAATCAGGCCAACAAATGGCGCTAGAAGGAGGGCCTGATAATGATTAATGGCAGGAAAAATTAATGAGAAATTTTCAACCAGCCCACATCCTCCAGAAGTCAGTAGATCACCATTTATAGAAACTGTTAGGAGCATCCATGAACGTGATCATATCACATCTCCATTTACTCCTGAACAAAGTACTCAAAATTTGGAAGAATCACGACATATTCTTACAAGAGCATATGCCAATCAACTTGGTGTATCTCCGATAGATTATGGTCTACCTAGGCATCAACGACGTAATCCGCAATTGAACATAGTTTCTCAAGGTTTGCAAGAAGTTGATATCACTCCACATTATCAAATGAGAAGTCATCAGAGACAAACTATTCAAACAAACACTGCTAGAAGACTAACTGCAGAAGGCAATTTTGATCAGCCACCTTCTCCTCCTGAATCACCACCTGATAGTCCAAGATCATCCAATTTAGGGAATTCCTCAAGTTCTGAAAGAAGTCCAATGGCAGGAAATATACCTGTGGGAGGAGGAGCTAATCCTCCACCTAATCCACAACTCCCTTGGCTAAGAACAGCTGCTGTAGCTATCCCTGGTGTGCAACATCCTTTGCCTAAAAACTCAAACAAACTCCTCCCTAAGTTTAATCCTGATGACAAAGAACCTGCAGAAGTGCATGTCGACAAATTCATGTTAGATGTTCAAACCTTGAACGTTCAACATGAAGATGTAGTGTGTCATTTGTTTCCTTTGACTTTCGAAGGAAGAGCTTCTACTTGGTATTTTTCGTTAGTACAAGGATCAATCACAAACTGGGGTGAATTTAATAAAGCCTTTTTAGATAAATTTGGGGAAGATAAAACACCTGCTCTTTTAGCCTTAGAGTTATCTAGGATTAAAATGGATCCTAAAGAAAGAATCAAAGGTTTCAATCAAAGGTTTTTAACATTAAAAAATAAAATTCCTTTTGCTTCTCAACCACCCGAGGATATAATTATTGAGAATTATACGTCAGCGTTACCAAAATATTTTGGGATGTTCGTTAAGAGAGCTGGGAAAACAATGTTAGTAGAAACTTTTGAGGAAGCCATTAAAGTCGAGAAGGATTGTATGTCCTATGAACCAGATAGGAGTGGGAAATCTGACACTTTTCCCCGTAGGAAGAATGAAAAACTCAATTCAGAAAAAGATAAAGCATTTGACATAGAACAGCTGCAAAATTCTATTCGAACATTAACCAATGAGATTGTAGGGTTAAAGAAAACGAATTCTGAGGCTTCCCCTTCTAGGGGATATTTCATAAATCAGTTTAGACAAAACCCGAATACAAATAAAACAAATACACCACCTGACATAGCAGCGAATGAAGAGATTTTCAATACAATCTGAGCTGTTTTATCTTTATATGAGACTCCTTCTAATCAAGAAATAACAGAAAATGAAGAAGAAGAGGAATTGGAAATTGAGGAAGAATGAGAGGAACCTCAACATGTTAACGGTCATTTCTAGGATAGTCTTGTAAAAGAATACGAGAGTAAAAGTCCGCCTATAGGGCAACATGCCTATAATACTCATAGTAGAGCATTCGCAAACACTCCTGGAGCTTCGTCAAGTTCTACTACAAATAATGACAACAATAATTCACAACCTAATAAACAAACTCAATTCGGCAAGCAGACTCAATCAACCACAATTACCCAACCTACTCAAAATGCTCCAAAATTAGATTTACAATATGATATAATTGAAGATTTAAAGAAGACATGTGCAAACATCAGTATGTATGGCCTCCTTCAAATCTATGCAATGCCTAATAGCCATGTTATAAATCCTGCCATGAGTTCAATTATTCCTAATACAAAACAAAATGTTGCTGCAAATAGCTCCAATAATGATTCAACAGCAACTGATAAAGGAAAAGCAATGGCTGACAAGGCCTTGCTTATAGGTAAGAATTCTAAATCAACCACACCTCCATTCTTACTGACCTTTGACATTTTCAATAGGAATGTTCATAATTGCATGGTAGACTCCGGAGCATCCTCCAATGTCATGCCTTTATCAGTATGCAAGAAGTTGAATGGGAAATATGTCCCATCAAATTCTCAAATAACTCAATTAGACAGGACAAATGTAAAGGTTGTAGGGGAAATGAAATATTTTTTAGTCAGGATTGCTTGTAACCCTTCGGTTTATCAAATTACAGATATTGTTATTGCAGATATTCCAGATGCATATGGGCTATTTTTAAGTAGGGATTGGTCTCAACAATTGAATGGATTCTTTGCCACGGACTGGTCAACATTATGGTTACCTAAGAACGGAAAGTAAAATCAGATAAAGATAAATAGAGAAAGATATATGAAACATGCTGTCATAGAACTACATGATCCTAGCGAACCTGTTTTATTTTCAGATTGCATTATGGGGAATTACATGTATGAATTGGGATTTGGTAATTTTAAAGCTGAAAATTCTGCCTTTTCTGAAAATAAACAGCAATCTGAAATTAGAAATGTGACATCTATTTCTCCTAACTCTTCATTCAAGGAAACCATTGATAATGTAGATAATCTGAATATTGTAAATATTATAGAAAGCAAAGTTGTTGTGAATAGTTCTGTTTGGACTTTATACTTTGATGGCGCGAAGTCTAAAGAAGGAGCCGGAGCTGGTTGCTTGTTGGTAGACCCTCGGGGAAATAAAACGTGTATAGCTTGTAGGATGGAATTTAATTGTACAAACAACACTGTGGAATATGAAGCTTTAATGCAAGGTTTGAAAAAATCAATTGATTTGAATATCAAAGAGTTAATTGCATACGGTGATTCTGAGATCATTGTCAGACAGGTTCGTAACTCCATTCACTGCCTATCTGAACATTTACAGAGTTATCAACGAAAGGTATGGAACCTTATCTCACATTTTGATGCATTTAACATAATTTTTGTTCCTAGAAATCAAAACCAAGAAGTAGATTTGTTGGCAAATGTAGCATCAAAGTTAATTCCGTTAGAAAATCTTACATCAGATTTCTTTTCAGTTGAATTTATTTTTAGACCTTCTATACCTGATAATATTTTTAACTGGCGTGTATTCGATAATGATGTACAGGTGCTAAATTTTCTGATGAATGAGGATACCTTTAAAGATTCAGCCATAGATGAAGTCACTCACGACGAAAATCTGTGGGATTTTTCGGTAATAAATGATTTTTGTTTAGTTGAAAAAGCTTTTGAAAAGGTAAAACCAGTCCCTGATTCAGTACTAAGATTAGAAAAGTTCTTTGATTTGTAGGATAAATTTAGATCTGTCCCTAATTGTAAAACTAATAGCTCTCGAATGAGGTATGAAACCATCAATCTAGGAACAGAACTAAATCCCCAAACTATAAATCTAGGAGTGGATTGCAATCCCGAAGAAAAAACAACATTTATAAAATTATTTTAGGAATTCAAGGATGTCTTTGCTTGGACATATGATGACCTGAAAACCTTCAGCACACAAGTCATGCAACATATAATTCCAATTAAACAGGAGTCAAAACCTTTTCAACAAAAGCTAAGGAAATATCACCCGTCACTAGAACCGACAATTAAGAAGGAACTAAATAAATTGTTAGCTGCCAAGATTATTTTTCCCATCAGGCATACTCAATGGGTAGAAAACTTAGTTCCAATTAGGTAGAAAAATGGGGATATTAGGTTATGTGTAGATTTTAGAAATCTGAATAAGTCTTCTGAAAAGGATAATTCCCCAGTTTCTCCCATGGAATAAATTCTTCAAAAGGTGTCTAGGGCTGAGATACTATCACTCCTTGATGGTTTCTCAGGATACAATCAAATATTAGTCTCCCGAGATGATCAATTGAAAACTGCTTTTAGAACTCCATGGGGAACATATGCTTACCGCAAGATTCCCTTTGGGTTAATCAATGTTGGAGAAACTTTTCAACGGGAAATGGATATTGCTTTTAGAGGCTTAATTAATCATTCAGTCATTGTCTATTTGGATGACATTACTGTATATTCTAAACATTGACCTGATCATCTTAATCATCTTAGAAAGGTATTTGAACGATGTAGAAAATTTGGAATATCCTTAAATCCTAAAAAACAATATTTACTGTTTCAGAAGGTATTCTATTAGGCTGTGGGTTTCAAAGCATGGAATCATGATTGATCCTGAAAGAACCCAAGCCATTTAGAAGATAACTTATCCTTCTATCAAGAAAGAAATGCAATCATTTCTCGAAAAAATAAGTTTTGTTAGGAGATTCATTCCCAGTTTCTCCGAAATCATTCGTCCTTTGCAGAAAATGATTAAGAAAGACGCTATTTTTAATTGGGGAAAAACTGAAAAATAATCATTTTAGAAAATTTTAGAAGCCATTTCAGAAGCTCCTAGCCTTCTAAGCCCGGATTTTAACAAGGATTTCATATTGTATACTTTTGCTTCTGATATTTCATATGCAGTAGTTTTAACCCAATTAAATCAGCAAAATAACGAAGTTCCAATCTCCTTCATGAGTTCAAATTTCAAAGGTGCTGAACTTAATTATCATTAAGTTGATAAACAAGCTTTTGTTGTTTTTAAAGCTGTTAAACATTTTCATCCATATTTATTGAAATCTAAAACGAAAATAATCGTTCCTTATTCCTCAGTCAGAAACTTGTTAGTACAAAAGGACTTAGGTGAGAAAATGGCACCTTGGATGACAGCCCTTCAAGAGTATGACTTAGAAATTAAACCCTCAACGATAGTTAAAGGTCAAGGATTATGTAAATTAGCTGTTGAAGCTTCCCATCTACCTAATGATAAAGATGAAACTGTCATTGATGAGGTTTTACTTACCAGAGAAATTTATTTTTATCCTCCACCACAAGATTCCTGGTATACTAATATAAGAATAATTTTGGAAATAGGAACTGCTCCTGATTACCTAGAACCAAGAAAGAAAAGAGCACTTATATTGAAATCTGCTCCTTATTTATTAATTGATAATGTTCTATTTCGGAGAAATTCAGACGAAGTATTACTTCGATGTCTAGACAAAGATGAAACAGAAGTAATTCTGAAAGAGTTCCATTTTGGACCAGCAAGAGGTCATTTTGGTGGAGAAACTACTACGCACAAAATTCTTAGGGCTGGTTATTATTGGCCTACCTTGTTTCGAGATTCCTATACTTTTGTTAGAAAATTCCAGGAATGTCAACTTGCTGCGGGAAGGGTTAAGAAACCTGCTTTTCCTTTACAACATGTTTCAGTTGAAAGACCCTTTCAGCAATGGGGTATTGATATAGTAGGGCCAATAAATCCTCCCTCCTCTAAGCAACATAATAATATAATAAGTGCAACTGATTATTTTACTCGTTGGGCAGAAGCTGCACCATTAAGGGTTGTAAATACCAATTAGGTTATATTATTCTTAGAATTCTTTATCATAACAAGATTTGGTATTCTAGATTCCCTCGTCTTTGATAATGCTTCATATTTTTCATCAATTGAGTTAACTCAATTTGCCTTAGAGAAGGGAATAAGAATCAGGTATTTAGCTAACTACCATCCTCATGGAAATGGTTTAGCTGAATCAACAAATAAAAATTTATTGAAAATTCTCAAAAGAACCATTTCAGTTCACCATCGAGATTGGCATACAGAATTGGTCAATGCCCTTTGGGCAGATAGAGTGACTCCTAAGGCTGCAATAGATAACTCACCATTTTTCTTGGTATCTAGAACTGAAGCTATTTTACCACCGAATTTATTCTTACCTTCATTACAGTTAGCTCAGTGTGTTCAAGATGAATAATGTCCAACAATGGAAAAGAGAATTAACACTTTGATAAAGCTTGAGGAAGAAAGAGAAAAGTCAAAACAGCACTTTACAAAGCATCAACAAATTGTGAAATCTTGGTTTGACCAATCCTTTAGTTCCAATCGAGAATTTCAGGTGGGAGACCTAGTTTTAAAATGGGATAAAGTTCATGAGGAAAAGGGAGATCATACTAAGTTTCAGAAGCTTTGGTTAGGTCCCTTTGTTATTGCTGAGAATATAGGTCCAAGTACCTTTCGATTACAAACACTTGAAGGACAGTCCGAAACATTCCCAGTGAATGGACTGATCCTGAAAAAAAAGTATTTCTGTTAATATTTTTTGGTCTTAAAATGTATATAATTTGTTTTGTTGTTTGTAAATGAATTTATATTTTTGTATATAAACTGAATTATACTATCATAAAATTTAAGGATGATGAGAAATTCATAAAACTTGTGTAACTTTCAAACATCATTATGTTATTACAGCCAGTTTTTATTCTGTTAGTTAAATATTACAGGCTGTCAAATTTTTGTATATAATCAATAAGTAATCTTTAGTTAGCAGCTGAAAAAATAAATGTAAATAAACAGAGCTTCTAGTTGAAAAAATAGTCAGTTTGCTTGTTAACTAAAAATTATGATACTAGACTGAAATCTTTTAAAAGTTTGTTCAGGATGATCAAGGTTTCTTAAATCTATGAAAAACCTATCATTATTTTATTTTTAAGTGTCACTCAGATTATTCCTTACCTTTTTTATTTTTTATATAAAGTGGGGATAGCTTATTAATATCTTTTTCGAAACTTGTACTTTTGGAAAACTCTTACAGATCTCTACCATCAGTTTTCAAAAGTATTTACAATCTGAAAACTTTTCATAATTTGTTCTAGTGAATAAAATGCTACAATGAGAGACGGAAGGTCTTAGTAATAAGCCGGTCTGATCAGAATCATAAATATCACTAGTATGACATTATTAGGAAACTAGTAATGGCATTTGGTTTAACAAACCAAGAGATAAGGGGTCTTATCACAAGCCAGCTGATTCATTTTCTAGTGATATTAATGACTGACATTACCATTTGGTCACCATGCTGGGTAATGATCTCTCATTTTATAAAATTTAAAAGATGAAAGTGAACAAAGGAAATATAAATTTTGACTGAAGAATAGGAGGTCTCATCACGAGCCAGCCTAATCATGATCATCAGTGTTGTCTGGGATAACTTCATTTCTGATCACCAGGGTGATGGCTTTTTATTTTAAGTTAAAATACAAGAGGTCTCATCACAAGCCGGCTTGCTTATTCCAGACAGTTCTCATGAATGATGCTATCACATTGGGATACCATACCTAGATAGTAGTCTTCAGTCAGAATTATTGTTTAAAAAAATAAAAAAATAAAAAAAATTTATGTTTATGGAACAGATTCTGGAAAATTTTCAGAAAAGTAGATTTCTATACTCTATGCTGATGGTGTAGGTTATTATTACTATGAAGTATTTTGTTTCAACCAAGATATTTTTAAGTTTGTCCCTAACTAGATCTTTGTTTTAAAATATGGAATATTTCTGAGTTATACTTATGAATATGAATAAATAATGGTTTTTATTTAGATAAAGAATTTTTTATTTTTTTAATAAGTTTTAAGATTTTGTTTATATCATTGTAAGTTGTATGAGTAGAGATAACTGGTTCACCCAGGTCGTCGCCATTTGTTGGCAGTTAGCAACAACCCCTTCATTTTTCCATTGGGATGAAGAGGGATCAGCTCTCTTTTATGATTTACCTATTTAAAATTATAAAGAGTGCCTTCAGAATCTTCGATTCTGAAAGTACTCTCATTTGTAGAAGAGTCAAGTAACATATTAGAAGATGATGAAAACATTTTCATAAACTTGATAATTAGAAGCTGTAAGTTTCATAAATTTTTATATAATCAATTTTATTTATTAATCTATCTGATTATATATGTTGACTTAAGAAACTTAAAGGGATGGTATGCTAATTGAGGATCAACAAAAACATAGTTTGAATTTGTTTTAAAATGGTTATTGACAAGATATTATAAGTTCTTAAATTCCTAGAACTAAAGGAGAATTATTAAATTAAAATTCTTATTAAACCTAAGAGTTCACACCCCATATGCAACTTAAATATCTTACCATGACTTTGTAAAATTGTATATAAATAGCTAGTGAATAAATGAGTATCATTTGGAAATCTTAATATGTTATAGTTTTATAGCTTAGTATCCTATCAAATTCGATTTGGATATTAATGGATGGGATTTTGCAAAGTCTTAAAAACTATATTTATGAGATTTTATGCATATAACTCAAATGATAATTCGGATCATTAGTTAGAACATTAGGATTTATTGTTTTAACACTATGTGTCATGTCAATAAACATGTTGCGGCTGAAACTGTCTTCCTCAAATTTCTTAAAAAAAATTGGTCCCCCTCATGATTTAATGTTGCTTTGAATCATTTTGATCCATGATTTTTGGGTCATGCTTTAATTTTGGACGATTTCTTGAAGATTACCTTTCGTCCTGGTTTTCAGAAATTGCTCGTGTTTGGAATTATTGTGGGTCACAGATTTTAGAGTTTGTTTTTGTTGAGTTGAAGATGGATCAGACCATTCATCCTTTGCAAAATGTTGTTTCGGAGGAGAAACAGTTTTAACCGTTGCTAAATTTTAAAGTCTTTAAGCACTTGGCATTTTTTCGGAGGCTGTTATCTATTCGTCTTTTGCCGTTGTGGCTCCCAAATCAACTAGCTACCCGAAATGAAAAGCGCTCTGCTTCGGAGGATGTTGTCTATTCGTCTTCTGCCGTTGCGGCTCCCAAATTAGCTAGCTACCCGAAATGAAAAGTGCTCCGCTTCGAAGGTTGTTGTCTGTTCATCTTCCACCGTTGCGGCTCCCAAATCAGCTAGCTACCCGAAATGAAAAGCACTCCTCCCGTCGATGCGTGTCAGATGTTTTTAGCCTTTTCTCTTCTGTCGTTACGGCTCTGCAAAGCACTTGGCTGCCGATGTCGATGTCTTTCCGATTTCCGATTGAAATTTTTCCCACCCATAGCTTAGGTCATAACTTTTTCGACTCTGATACGCCTAAGTGTTTTGAAGCGCCCATCGCCTGTTGAAGCCCGCCTATGCGGCTCTGGATGGGTCTACCCTACCGTGTTAGCAGAGCATTCAGGAGATTGTTCAGACTACCGCGGTGCGAAGGTATAGATGGGAGATAGGATGGAAAGGAATCTATGCAGAAACTAAATCAACTAGCACAGGTGGGTATGTCATCGCTATTCTTCACAGTTTCAGGACGTGTCTAATATTCTGGATTTCAGTTGGAAGACGTGGATGTGTATTGAAGATTGCCATTTCGACACAGCCACGAATTTGCCAGTTCCTTTAAACCAGCAAATGTTTCAGGCTAATTTTTTTTTATTGTTATCCTCTAGTGACAGGTGTAGGTTGAAAAGAGTTGATGCTCTTTGATAGTGATAGGACTCCTATAATCTTGCATATAGCATTTATAGAAAAACTGAATCGAAAGATTGGTAGTATTATATAAGCTTGTAATTTTTATGAGAAAAGGGATGGAGTGACTGAAGTAAAAATACTTGAAATACTATTTTGATGTTAGTCTTGTTCCCGGCTGAAGTTTTATCTTTGGGTATGGGATGTGACTGGAAATCTCCAAGTTGATATCGTGACTGGTATTGTTTTGGATACTCTTTATATTTCAGTATATGATCTTCTATTTTAATATTAATACAGTGTACTTGGTTATGCTTGTGATTATTAATCAGTATTTCACTTTGTCAGCCCAATATTATATTTGAATTAATATGTCATTGTGACTGAATTTACTAGTGTTTCTACTGTAAATTCAAGATATAAGGATATATATTTATGTCTGTTAGATGTCATTTGTATTTTTACAGTGATTTCATACTGATCATCATCTCTTATTCAAATATATAATGTTGGTTATTAGTTATTAATTAATTAGGCACTTCAGAAAATTTGAAATAATTGTTTAGCTTAGTTTTTCTGATAAGTTATTTTGTAGCAGAATGATTTAGTGTGTATGGATTAAATATTTCTATTTAGATCCTACCCTTTATCTTTCTGTTAATCTTATATTAATTAATAATTAATATAATATTTAAAATCGCTCTCAGCTCAGATAGGATAGATAGGATAAGTTAAGGTAGTTCAGTTGTTATTATCCTAGTATAGTTTACATTTAACAGTTGTTAAATACGATTTGTGTAATTTTTTAGAATAATTTTTAATAGCCTTTCATACATAGAAAATTAAATATGAAAATCTTAAAAAATCAAATACTTTCCTTAAGAAAGCAAGTATAGGATAACTTTGATAGTTAAAACTAATTTTAGGGTTCAGTTAGATAGATATAACTTTAGGATAGATTTTCACTGAATTTTAGTTTCACCTTAAGAGAAAAATTCAGTTGGTAGTAGGACCATAACCTGCGAGATTTTGCTACTCCAAACACACCGGACGTTGCTTTACGCTGATTGTGTGGGCATAATCTCCTTGTTGGCCTAGGTCAGAAAATCAGGCCAACAAGTCCCAGACTCCAGATACATCCTATTGACACCATGAAACAATTCACAAAATAACAATATATTTAATACAAGCACAGGATATTTTAATTTTTTTTCCATAGGTCAAAGGATGATTCTTTCATGCATTAATCATTCACTTTACTGAAAATTTTAAAAAGAGATTTATTTATATACAAATTTCAGAAAAATATTAAATTGTATTTATGAAGAGCAACATCAATTTGAGTTTAGAAATCTATGAAAAAATACAATACACCCTTACAGAATTTATTTTATATCTCACCTCATAAAAATCAAGCATGTCTTGAGTAATGCTAAGATGGATATTTCTCCATGAATATAAAATTACATTAAGCTCAAAACAACGTAAGTATAACCACAATAAATCTATGCAATTGGATAGACTGAATAATTTGGTTTGAAGTTTGAACCCCCAAAAGGAAGAAAAAACCCAAAGTTTGTTTGAATATGATATGTAGAGTTGAGCATGAAAACAAGCCATAATTAGGGTACATCAATGGATTCTAAAGAGTCAACAACATTATATGTTCATACTGATTGTCTCCTTCATTATAATACTCTTTGACCTTTGTTTAGTAGGTCAAACATTTGAGCAATAAAAGACAAATATTTGTTCGCTTAGTTGTTGTACACTTTCTATGCAGAGCATGTTCTACTCCAAAACATGACAGATACAATTCCACAACTTTGCATGGAAATTTCAAATTGGTTGTTTGGGTACTAGGGATTGTATCTCCAAACCTAATCAAACCACTCTGCTAATTTAACCTAACTTCAAGCTAGATCAAATACCAGCATATGAACATTCTACCTACTTCAGTTTTTGTGGTGATATCTATGAGCAAACTCATGGTGTTTCCATCTTTGTAGATGTTGTGAAGATTTTCAAATCATTTGGTAATATTTCTTTTCAAGTTGGGAGGATTGTATGATGGTAATAACTGCACAAACATATGGAATGTAAGTTCTGACATTATCGCATTTCATGACTTAACAATTCTTGGGACATGAATCATAAAGATTGAAATTATAAATTCTTGGAAGCTAATATCTATACACGCTGCATTTTCAATCTCCATTTCATGAAGTAAAAGGAAAACCAGCAGTAGATTTTTTCACATTCAATATCCATTTCATGGAAGCTAATATCTATACCCTGCACTCGAACCCAAAGGAAATGTCGATCTAGGAAAATTTCTGGACCCTGTTATCAAATAGAATGCATAGTATGGAGAGGAAGACTATATGATAGCCAAATCCAAGAAACAGTTTTACAGTTCAGCTCCCTCTGTCTCAAGGTGTTAGTGAGAGGGTGGCAAGATAGAAAGGGCTCACAATCAAAGGCTAGGGAGGCGAACAGAAGGAAGAAATGCATGAGTATAAAACAAGACAAGGTCAAATTGCTATTAGGTGAGGATGTGACAATATCCTATCTATAACACTCACTAGATTACCAATAATAGTTGTTATAAAGGAAAACATCTGAACCTCAGCGTCTTGATTAACAGAGGTCCAAACACAGTAAAATCCACTTAGAAGTCCATGGACAAACCTAAAAGTATGTCATCCTAGAACATGATACTTGGACCTAACGTGTTCAAAAAAAAAATCTTCAGACATGAATAGGGTATCTTGGACAGCAAAAGAAACAAGAAATAAACATTACAGGAAAATCAGAAAACAATGGGAAAACAAAAAACTTAAAAGCACTTTATCCATTTGAGGACTAAGCCAAGCACAAAAATCATGTCATTCATTAAAAAAACACTATCAATTCCCATGAACTGAAAGAAGAGAAGTAATGTGCATACCTTGGAAGCTTCAACCCATTTTTTATCTATGAATTCGAGATGGGGGCGCAGTTTGGCATGATTAAATATCATCTCTTCTTTTGTCGCACAAAATGCTCAGTTTTTGCATAATTTTCACTGCAGTCACAATTCAATACATAAAACAAACTATTCATGCCATCATGGACCCAAAAAAAATCAAAATAGCCATATCACTAAAAACTTACAAATTTAAGAATATAGCATAGGACTTAAAACATGTAGCAAAAGCAAATTAATACTAAAGCTTACCCATCAACCCACAAAAATGCTTGAAGGTTCTTGGAAGACGAATTTGAGGACTCCCTTGTATAAGCACTTTCTTCCGAGTTTGCACATAAACAGCACTAAGCCTTCCAGCCTTGTTAAGAGGGTTATCTAAAATTTCCAACAGAGCCTATTTACATTTAAATGATTATTAGCATTAGATATTTGGAATGAACCTTTGGAAGATATTTAAAACTTGTTACAAAGAAAATAAAAAACCAAACTGACCTAGTAAACAATATCAGGCCGAAATTTTTCTAGGTCATGTTTGTTTTTCCACAAGAAATGACCATGGTCATCGACATTTAAAAGTTGGTATGCATATACACACCACAAAACATATCAGATATGTCAAAATGAATCCTAATAAATACACAAGACAGTTTATAACTGTATGCTTTTAGAGGTTATCCATTATCCATCTTACTTTTGTAATATATTTTTAAAAGCATTGTTTCTCTCTTGTTTATTTCTTTATTTCCATAATCAGCTCTCTATTTAATTTCTTAAAGGCGTCACAATTAATCATATTTATGTACAAGTTATAACTAATTTACAAAACAAATCTTTGTTTATTTGTAGAGGAAAAGATGCTCTTTCTCTTTTTCCTAAGACCTTAACAATTCTCTTTTCATTATAAGAAAGCCATCATTTGGCATAATGACTCTTTATTTCAGAAAACCAAGGAAACAGAATGGTAGCAAAAGCAATAGGCAAGGTTAAAAACACCAAAGCAAAAATAAATTGTAAACTGGAGAGGAGAGAGGGAGAAGAGAACCTTGCCAACTTTGGCAACCTCCAAAGATGCTTTTTCTAGAATGAAATTTGCTCCTTCTCTGCCCTTTTTTATGGGAGACGATGCTATTAGTCCTACTAGATTAGTTTCTAGGTCTCATTTTGTTGCTCCTTCTGCATCTTCTTTTTCTTCACTACTTCTCTTACGATTAATACCTCCATCCATTTCTTCAACCTGAAAAACAGATAATAATATGTTTTCAAAAAGTTATCAAATGAGATTTTAATTAAATGACTTGAACATATTTTAAATATTTTAGTGGAAAATGAGCAATACACTTTATTACATTCCCTCCTCTGTTAGTTGTGTGATTTAGGTTCTATTAGTTTTGTGATTTAGGTACATGTATAGATAAGAAAAAGTTCGATACAGGCCCATAGTGTGCATTTTAGAATTGTTTTTTACAAATATAAAAGCTCCTGTCTCCTCTCCTCCTTCTTTTAAGTTATTAGTTTAATTTATTAAATATTAAATAGGGAATCAAATAAAACCCTACAGGTCAAAGGCTACCCAAGCGGATGAACCAGCGATTACGGGAAACTCCGCGTAAGGAGAAAACCCTTCAGAATTCCATTATCTTCCTGTAAGATTTTAAAATGATATGTAACAGTCCGTAATTTGTAGTATAGGAATAAGCTCATATATTGAATATAGAGTCAAATAAAACATGGGAACTTATCGTACCCTCGGAAGCTATCCAAGCGGATGAACTAGCGATTACAAGGAATTCCACAGTAATCCTGTAGAGGAGCGTTTATCCATTTGTATGATTAACGACATTTAACATATTGCTGGGAAGTTTAAGCTTCATTTACCCTAGTAAAAGCAAGGAGTAGAGCATAAGCAGAGTATAATGGAAATGGGCAAAAGAGATAACCCACCTCCTCTCACCATCAAGCAGTAAATTAATTACATCCTTCAACAAATTAATAACCTAAGAATGTTTAAAAATTAAGTGAAATAAATTGCATTAGCTAATTGTACCTGTTGATTGGAACCCACACAAATTATTACATTTCAATTGAATTTTTTAACAGTTGCGAAGAAATAGAGAGTTCCATAATACCTCGGGAGGACCTGTCAAACTCTGTGTTCACTGATGGGGTAAAACCTGACTCAAGGAGAAACATAAGAACATTTACATCAGCTGAATGACTATATGTTGTAACCCCTGTAAACTTTCCAAGTAATTGCCACCGACATTTATCGTTGTATGCACGGCGTGGAGTAAACTTCGGCTCAGAACCCCTAAATGAACCCACTAATCGATGAACAATAGCGAATCCTGGCTAGTTTTAATTAGAGGAGAAACTAGGAGAGCATCAAAATCGTGTGATCGTAATGGAGGTTAGACACATCTTCCAAATAATCCATTCCATGCCAAGCATGGCACTAACCTTTCCCTCATTAGTACTCTCACGAGAACAAGGAAGAGTAGAGAATGCCTAATTTAGATTGCAGGACACCAATTATCAACATAGAACATTTGTTTTACTTCCTTTTCAAATTCAATTCTTATCAAATTTAGGGTTTCCATTAAGAAAAATAATAGTACCTTATATGTTAGCCATGTCACCTTAATTATTTCATCTAGCGTGATAATTACTGCATTCATTTATTATGCTTTTAATGGAACAATATATGAGCTCATGGTCCAAAATCCTCATCTCGCCGCCAATCCTCGATGCACAATTCACAATTCAAACATCAGCGGTTGGTTGGCCAATAAGATGTTTTATAAACTAGCATACCCCAAAGAGGGGGAAATGAAACACCAAAGATAATTTTGATATGTTTTAAAAAATGAGAGAAAGTTATGTGTAGATATTATAAGTTTATGTGATGAAAGCAAGTCTAGGAAAATAAGTGAAAATAATTTACATCAAACTTCTAAATCGTCACATAAGTGAAAATAAGCTTCCTCCAAAATGAGTTTTGGAAGTTTTAGGTAGCTATAGAGAACCTCAAAACCCCTCGAAGTGGAGGAACTATACCTTTGAAACTGAGACCTAGCCTAGACGAGGAGAGACTATACCTTTGAAATTGAAACTTGATGCAGAAGCTAACCTGCTTCTGCACACATATTGTAGCTCAGGAGGAACAAGTTTTGAGAGACGTAACAATTCCATTGAATTACATGACCAAAACATACACGTAGATCCCAATAACACTTGACTGCGCACATGAAGTGTGGTTTTCTCGTTTTACTTGAAAAGAAGAAAGCTGATTGGTAGCCCTAGCATCACCATCATAACTTCATTTTGTTGAGTATTTTTCACTTATAAAAATACATTATAAAATAAAGAGATCGAAATACCATCAATTATACTTTAAGCTTTTAAATCTCATTTATTATTATCCTTGAAAAATCTAAAATATAAATCCCTTAGTCTTTTTATTGAAATAAAATTTCAATTAGGCTAAAAAAAATTAAAATATAAATACCATCAATTATACTTTAAGCTTTTAAATCTCATTTATTATTATCCATGTAAAATATAAAATATAAAACCCTCCTCTTTTTCTTGAAACAAAATTTCAATTAAGTTCAAAAATATTAAAATATAAATCCTTTGTTTTCTTCTTGAAACAAAATTTCAATTAGGTAAGAATCTTTACGTACAGATTTAATAAAATGATAAAAACAATTTATGTTTTCTCAAATAATTTTGATTTCGAATTATAAAAACAAGTTCTATATGTTCTATATCCAGAAGAAACACCAATTTAGCATGGATTTATCATCTATATTATCGCCCATGTAGGATGTTTATCTTATCATAAAGAAACGTGTTTATAGAGTTTGCAGGAATGACACATGTAGGATGTTTAGGCTCTGATGAGTACCGGTACTTATGAAACACCAAAGAGAACTTTGATATGTTACAAAAAATGAGAGAAAGTTATATGTAGATAATATAAGTTTATGTGATGAAAGTAACATAAGTGAAAATAAGTTTTATCAAAAGACTTTTGTGCATAAAGTTTTTAAACTTGAAAACATTCAGTGAATAAGTCATGTTTTAGCCTCGATCTTTTGAATGCTAAAATAACCAACATATTTAGGTAATTTAATGTGATTTATTTATAAAATACTTTAGTAGCAAGATTGTTTTTGATAATTCTGATAAAAAGTCCAAAACAATATTTATAACATTTATTTAGTGAAGAGATAAAATTTAATATTTATATTTTTTAATTTTATATAACATCATATTTATTACATGGGTTAATGGACAATGAACACTCACATTTTGGAACTATGGTTTTCTTTAATGCACTTCAACACAAAAGTAATCTTTACATATTTATAATTTTGATTGTTATTTAAATGATCACAATTACTTTAAATATATAAGAAAATATAAATAAATTATTTTCTATTTATAACATATTTATATGTAAATAATTTATTTTCATTACAGGATTAAGAATATGGATATTGACATTGCAAAAATAACAAGAATGACAAAATGCAAACCTTGTTTCAAAGTATTTCAAAAAGCATTTCCATTCCCATTCACATGGAGCACTACCAATGTGTTCAATGTAGTCAAAAGACTCGTAACGACTGGATGAGGCATGCAAATTTCTTATAATTCTTGGATATATTCTTTGTGATATTTTTTTAAAGAGCTAAAACAACTTTTTAAAGCCCTAACCTCTCAACAGAAAAGGAATTCTAACAAAAAGGCGAGAAGGAATTATAACAACTTTTATCTGTAGAGCCCAACAAAGCCGAAGGAAGCATTTCTCTAATGGTGTTTAACAGGGAAGAAATGAAAGAATAGTTGAATGGCCTAGCCCTAGAATCAAGACACCCACGTTGCCAACTGGGCGCCCTAAGAAGTCCTCATGGGCGGAATAATATTAAATCCTCTCATGGCCGAATTGGGGACAGACCAGTCGGACCAAATTGATACTCATAACCCCGAGTCCATAGATTGATTTAGCATAAGACCCTTTGGGAAATGGGTAGTTGTACATAGATCTATATTTGAAGAATCCTTCATGTTTTTCTTTGCCTCCCTATGAAACTTCATAGATTTTAATCTATATTTTAATTTGTATAATGTATAAGTAAATAATATATGTATATATTTAATTATATTAAATCACATAACATATGAACTATATATATTTATTTATATTAAATCTTTAACATATGAACTATAGTAACATATTTATATTAATTATATATTATTATTATATTTACATATTTTACCATTATTAAGGTGAAAGAAGTTTATATATCATAAGGGTGTTTATAAAATATTTACCTATTTTATAAATTTGGTTAAGTATTATATTTACATTTATTACAAGTATAGTATGGATGGACTATGAATGTATGGATTTTAACATAATTCCCTAAAATGAAGCATGTTTTGTTGGGAGAAAGAAAATTGGAACAATTTCAATATTATGTTTCCCTTGTGGTTTAATTTTGTACTTTGGTGGGGTGTTTTAGAATAATCCTACTTGTTATGCATGCTTTAAATGGTAAACATATCCCATATGCTTTAAATGATGACGATGATGAACTAGATGACAATGACACTGATGATGTTTTTGATGATGACGATGATGAAAATGATGATGATCATGATCATCATCGTCATCTTTGTCATTGTCATCATGATTATCACAATAGTCATCATCATCGGCATAATCATCATCCATGTCATCATCATCGCCATTGTCCTTGACATCATCATCATCATGATTATTCACATTTTCATCAGTTATTCATCATTACCTTTGGCATAAGAAATAGCATCTACCCAAAATATGTGATTAGTGGGAAAGGGTCATGGAGGACACACACAATTTATGCATGACAACTAACAAATTATTTTTTAAGATGATCAACACCATCATTCTCATTGGATTTATCATCATTGTCATTATCTTCATCACCATCATCATCATTCATTTCATTGCTATCATAATCATTAGCAATATCGTCATTGCCATTATCCTCATCATCATCATCATCATCATCATCATCGTCATCATCATCATCATCATCATCGTCATCATCATCATCATTGTCATTGTTCTCCTCATTATCAACAACATTATCATCATCATCATAACCGTCCTCAATATCATAATCATTATCCTCATTTTCATCTTCAACATCTGGATGTAAAACTGGATACAAAAGTGGATTAAAACATGGATGCAAAAAAGGATGCAACAAAGTAGGAACAAAAGTGGGTGCATAATAGGGTGCACCAAAAATGGATGCAAAAGGTGATGCAAAAAATGATGCAATCATGGAAGCAAAACATGATGAAAAAATTGGCGCAAAAGTGGATACAACCATGGATGTAAAATTGGATGCAAAATTGGATGCGAAAGTGGATGCAACAAAAGTAGATGCAAAAGTAGTCGTAACACCCAACGCGAAACCGGATGCAAAAGTGGATGAAAAAATGGATGCATAAAGGGATGAAATAACTGATGTAAAATTGGATGCAAAAAAAGATGCAAATGTGGATGCAAAAGTTGAAGCAAAAGTGGGTGTAAAAATAAGCGCAAAAATGGGTGTGAATTGGGACACGACAAAAGTGGATGCAAAAATGGATGCAATAGTAGATGCAAAAAAATACGTAAACATGGATGCAAAATGGGATGCAAAAAGGGATGAAAATGTGGGTGCAAAAGAGGACGAAAAAATGGATGCAAAAGTGGATGCAAAACTAGACTCAAAACAGGATGTAAATTTTGATGCAAAACTTGGCACATGAAGGGATGCAAAAAAGAAGCAGAAGTGGATGCAAAAGTGGATGAAAACAAGGGTGTAAAAGTTGAGGCAAACATGGGCATAAAAGGGGGCACAACAAGAGAATATGTACAAACTAGGTGCAAAATTAGGTGCAAAACTAGGCTGAAAACCTGTCACAAAACCTGATGCAAAGCCTAGCGCATAACCAGGTACAAAACCCGGTGCAAATTACACCTCAATTTGCACTAGATTTAGAAAAAGGATGCAAAAAATGCCTAAAATAGCACCAACCCGTGAAATTGCGCCATTTTGTCCAAAAAATGAAGAAAAATACACTGAAAGATGGCCTAGATGCAAAAAAGGATGCAAAAAGAGATGTCAAATCCAGTTTTTGTTGTAGTGAATCTTTTCAAGGTCTATATATATACCCTTCTCTGAAATAATGTGACCCAAGTACTGAATTCTATCCCTATAGAAGTCACACTTGCTCAGATTTGCATACAGCTGATGTTCTCTGAGCAATTGCAACAAATGTTCTTCATGATCATCTTCATTCTTAGAATAAACAAGAATGTCATCAAGGAAAACAAGAATGAATTTGTCCAAATGCCTACTGAAGACACTATTCATAAGGCACAGAAATGTTGCTGGTGCATTTGTGAGTCCAAATGGTACCACTACAAACTCATAATGCCCATACCTTGTCCTGAAAGTTGTCTTATGAATGTCTTCGTCCTTTATTCTCACCTGATGGTAACCAGACCTCAAGTCAATCTTGGAAAATACCTTTGCCCCTTTCATTTGATCGAAGAGGTCTTCAATTCTTGGCAAGGGATATTTTTTCTTCACCATGACTTTATTCAGTATCCTATAATCAATACACAATCTGGGTGTACCATCTTTCTTCTTTACGAACAGAACTGGTGCTCCCCAAGGAGACACACTCGGCCTGATATACTTTTTCTCCAACAATTCTTGTAGCTACATATTCAGTTCTAACATTTCTAGTGTACTTATTATGTAGGGTGCTCTTGACACAGGTGCTGCTCCTGGCACAAGTTCAATTGTGAAAAGATCGAGTGATGATCCAGATCCGAACTTGAAGATGACATGAAGATGAATATAACTTGAAGATGAATATGAATTGAAGATGAAGATGACTGGAAGATGACGAGAACTCAATGATGATACAGATGATACAGAGAAGAAGAATCCTGCTGATAAATTGTGTCAAGAGAACACCTTCCTAGTTAAGAGGGAGTGTTAATGTATTTGTAACTTTGGAATGTATTCATCCGTATATTTTCTGTATTGTACCCCGATGTTTATTTTGGGATGTGTCTGTAATGTATTTGAGTCATGTCATGCCTCGATGTTCCTATCGGGAGGTTCTATAATGTAAATAAGTCATGTCAAGTCATGGTGGGTAACTCTCCTATTGATCAAGGGTTAAAGTCCCCGCAGTTTCGGGGCACTAGGGTTATCAGACTCTCCTACAGAAGTCGTCCCTAGTAGGTTATTCTAAAGTCAGGAATTAGTATAAATAGAGAGTGAGTCTCTCTATAAATCACACACTCACTCACACTTAGTTGTAGCACATAGCTGAGGAAGAAGAAGCTATTGGGGCTAGGAAGAAAGAGGCTACTGCTGTCGGGAGATCATCTTACTGTTTTTGGGGTTTTAATTTTGGTGTTGATTCTATCTCTGAGGTAGTTGCAAGGTTTTCTCCATTTATGGTTTCCCTGAGGAAAAACACTATGTTCATTGTCTCTTGTGTTTGATTGCTGTGCTTGTTATTCTATCAGTTAAAGAACCTAGTATAATGCTAGCTTAATGTTAAAAATCTAACATGGTATCAGAGCTAAAATAAGAAGAAGACACTATGTAGCTACGGAAACTAGGGCTTCCTACTTTGTGGATCTCTCTCCATATTTTTTCAGCAAAAGAAGGTTGGACTAACTCTCCTCCCTAAGGCGCATCTTTCTGTCGAAGCAAAATCCAATTCTGAGCTTTTTCAGTTTTGGCCCCAACACTCCTACCGAAAATTAGGGCTTTCCACAGAAGTGGAATTTTTCAGTAATCCTAGGCCTGGATTGATCTCCTCCTCAAAAGCATTTGGTTGGACATATCTCCAAAAAATTCAAACCCTAATCTGCTCTTGAACTAGCACTGCAGAAATTCAGCTCCAAATCCAGATCTGACATCTTGACCTTGTAAGATCTAAATCTTTTGTATTTCCATTTGAGGTTCTCAATTAAGATGTCTCATCAGACCAAGCTTGATGAAAATCTTGAGGGAGTTGATAACTTCTGAGCCTGGAAGTATAGGATCTCCCTGGTCCTGGAAGAAAATGACTTGGACTCCTATATCAATGAGGAGGTTCCAGTTCCGGAGGGAGATGAGGCTAAGGCCTTACACAAGAAGAATTTGGTTATGGATAAGAGGATTATTGTTGATTCAATCAAGGATCACCTCATACCACAGGTGTCCTCCCTAAATACACCTAAAGCTATGTTTGATGCCCTAACCAAACTGGTTGAAGGGAAGAACATAAACCAGAAGATGGCTTTGAGAAACCAACTGAAGAATGTATAGATCCAAAATGCAGAGACCATCCAGTCTTACTTTACAAGGGTCTCTCAGATCAAGGAACATCTAGAAATAGTAGATGAAGAAGTGGAAAAAGTAAAGATTGTAATGACCACCTTGAATGGTCTCCCTATATCATGGGACTCCTTTATTCAAGGAATCTGTGCAAGAAAGAAGTTAGTCAAGTTCAGCAAACTATGGGAAGAATGCTCTCAAGAAGAAGCTCGGATAGTAGCTCAAGAAGAAAACATGGGAAGTGAAGATCAATCTCTTACAGTTCACTCCAAGAAAAGCAAAAGAAGCTATCATCACTCCAAAAGTAAGAACCTCCACCAAAGAGAAAATACTAGAAAATATTTATCTAAATTAAGATGCTATACATGTGATGAAAGAGGACACTTTACAAAAGGTTGTCCTAGAAACAAGATTAAATCTTATGAGAAGAAGGGAAACAAGAGAAGACATCATGCTCATGCTGCAGTGGATGATGAACCATTAGCAAAGAGATTCAGACAAGAAAGTGATGATTCTTCAAGTGATGAAGAATATGTCCTGATCTCTGATCTCATGGGAACTATCTCACATGGAAGCAATGATTGTCTTATATACAGTGGTGCTTCTAAACATATGACGAGATTCAAAGAATCTTTTGTGAAACTATCTGAACATGGCTCACCTCAAAAGGTTAAACTTGGGAATGACTATTAGTATCCAATAAAAGGTAGTGGGGAATCCTCCTATAAGCTAGACTCTAGAAAGTCTATGAAGATGCAAGATGTATTGTTTGTACCAGGACTAAAGAAGAATCTCCTCTCCATATCTGTATTAGATGCAAAAGGAATGAGGGTTGCATTTGTAGATGGCCAAGTTCTCATGTGGCCAAAGGGAAATACTTTTGATGATACAATAGTGATTGGGGAATAAGAGGGAGGTCTATGCAAATTGAAGGGCCATCTAGAACAAGCTTTGGTCCATGACACAGTAGATCCAAATGAGATTTGGCATAGAAGGATTGCACATGTACATTATAGAGCACTACCACTTGCAAGCAAAGCTATTGAAGGTGTTTGTGCCAGAAATTGTTTCTAAGGCCAAAGAAACAAGCTAACAAACACTCAAATATAAAACTCAATAAAATTAAGGTTTAGGGTTTCTGCAATGTATTTTTCGGTTGTGAACTTTGAGAACATTCAGGGAATACATTCATAAGTAAAACAGCTACTGAATCATAAGCAATAAAAGATGAAGATGCATGATATATATAACAAGATCAAACAGAAACAGTATTGAGGTTCAAACATAAATGACAGGCATTACCAGAATATAACATAAACTAGTCAATGAATCTATCAATTTAAGCAACTAGAAAAGATGAAAATGAAGCCAATACATAAATCTGAAGGGTAAAAGTCATAAATATCTTATAGTTTCATCAACCACTGCATACAAGATTTTTGTACCTTGCTCATGAACAAGTCTAAAAACCAACTGAGCTTGAATACCTCCTGAAAGCTCTCAAAAATCGAACCTCTAAAATGTCTTTCTAACTCCTCTAAATAGTAATCTTCTACAAAATCAGTTAGGTCACTAATCCTAACTATCTCCATCGACTTACTAAGGTAAAGTAAAAAGTACATTTTTACAAAATTACAAAATTGCTAAAAATAGCAAATCATTAACAAGAAATGTTTATCAAACAGATACACTAACTAAAGCATAACTGATTCAAAGCTCCTTCGCTACTTCAGCAAGTAGTGCTATACCATCTAGGCTTTGAGCTTTTCTCTTTGCTCTTTTATGTTTCTTTTCCATATCAGCTATCTTTCTCTGAAGGTCTTCATTCTCCTGCTGTAAACTTTCAACTGTCTTCTCTAGATTTTTGCAGTGTCTGTCAGAAGTTCTTTTCCTGTTTAGCACCTCTTTAGACACTTTTGATAGCTCCAGGAAATGATGATGGACATCCTGCAGCTCCTCTACAAGCCCTCTGTTGACTCTAGATAATGCATCATTAGTCTCTTGTAAATGTTTCATCTGTTGCTTGTATTTTTGAACACTTTCCTGCAAATTTTCTTCATCAAAACTAGGGATCTCAAGTATATTTGCATCCTGCATTATAAAGTCTGAGAGGTCAGTAGGAATACTAGGCTCTTTTAAAATTCCTGCTTGTCTGAGTATTGCTTCATCTTCTTCATCCCACTCCTGATTTTCAACAGGACATATTTTTGCCTTTTCTTCTTGCTGTTGTTTTAAGAGTTTATCTTTTATCTCAAAAATTATTTCAGATAATTTAGATGCAGGCTGACTTGTCTCTTTTGTATACTGTGACAATATTTTTAACTCTGCAGGTTGAGGAGAAGAAGGTTTAACAACTGATTTTCTTTTGTTTTTGCTGTCCATTTTACCAACTTCTGTCTCTTCATTTGAAGTAGTATCAATTAAAACAGTCTCTTGTTTGGAATCCAATTTAGGATTAAGTATCCTCTTCATATTCCATCTTAATTTATTGGTTGGCCTAGTTTTAGGCCTCCAATATGAAGTTACAGCCTTCTTTTTCTTCTTATGAGGTTTAGCTGCTTTGATGTCTGAGGTGAGGAATTCTCCACAAGTTCCATGCCTTCCTTTTGGTTCATCAATGGGCTATGGCTGCTCTTCTTCTAGTAGATATCCCTCATCATCTGAGAGGATGGTGAGTGGACTTCTTGGTTTGGTTTGAACTTCATCTTCAGGTATAGCAGCTTTTTCTCCAACAACGGTTTTAGTTTCTTCAGAATCTGCTGCTGGTGTCAACTGAAGACTAGGCTGCAATTCCTCTTTTGCAAATAATGAATACCTGCCTATGGTGCCAACTGAAGACCTTTTAAATTTGTTGTCCAGCTTTACCTGCCCTGCTACCTCTTCAACTTTGAACTCCTCTTTGTCTGCAGGCTTAGCTTTCTGACCTAATTTCTTCATCATCACCTTCCCTTTGTCTGTTTGCCTCTTAGGCTGCTGCTCTTCCTGTTTGACATGGAAACCTGACCAAAACAAAAAAAATTCCCAAGTCTTACCCTCATGCTGCAACACAGTACTGATGATTATATTGATCAATCCATGATGAAAAATTGACTGGGATGTGTGATCTTCATGCTGTTTTATCCTGCTGGACATTTTCTACAGGCTCTTCAAAAAGAAGAATGGCAGGTTCATCTTTGAGGCTCCCACCATGTGTTGAAGGAATCTAAAGTGATATTTAAATACATATGCATACCTACCCTCGCAGGTCACATAACTCTGCAGTATCCTAATTGGCTCAACCCACTCCTTTCTGAAATTCTGAATAGGGATACCCTTATTCCAATCAGGAGTCACATCAGATAACAAGTATCTCTGTGGTTCAAAGTCAAAAGGTAATTTCTTGAACCAAGGCTCACCCTCATTACTAATCTCAGTGGCCTCTGCAATTAGTTCTACAGTCAACTTGAATTTGAGAGCATCAAATATAATCATATCATCTTTAAGACTTTGAGCAAATTTACAGGACACTTGTGCATTGTAGTCATCTATCTTCCTGAAGAAATTTAGCCAACCTGCCTGCTGGAACAACTCAACACAGTCAGGGAGCTGCTCAATCCAGGTTAAGTCAGTGGGATCATCCCTATTGACTTTACCACTTTTTCCACTCTTGCCCATATTTTTCCCTTCAGAAACTAGAAGCTGTCTGGCTTTAGGGTTCAGAAGATACTTTATAAACTGGTTTCCTGCTTCTTCAAACTTCGTCACAATTTTCTGCACATTCCTGGACAGACCTATTTATTCTTAAAAGGTAAAGTAAAACTTCCCAATAGGAGGATAAGTTCACATCACCGAGGGCTTCAATGCTCCTTTGTCTTGACAATACAAGCTAGGTCTGTGTATAGGCTAACTGCAAAAGATTTGAAACCTAATTACCATTCAAACTGTTTTTAAAACAAAAGTCCATCTTCAATCTATAGAGCAAACTGTGTATCAATCTCTACAACCTGTCAGCATGATTCATGAACATCTCTGCATAATTAAGGTATTTCATGAATGAACTTTGTTGTCACTTTAAACTTGATTGCAGACTGTTCATCTCAAATCTATCTCTTTCTGCTCATCCAACTGATACTAGGTTTTCCTGTACTATTCAAAACCTTGTTGCCTTTATCTGTTTCTGCACAATTAAACTCTGCACCAAGCAACCCAGGTTTCCAGCAACTCTTAGGTATCATATATATCATTCATTTAAACAAGAGACTCTCATCAAACTTTGTGTATCAATGCCAACCTCATTCTTCAAACCTATTTACTTTGCAAATATGACAACAATCACTGGCTTCTCATGCTTATTTAAAGACCACCTGTGTGAGGAAAAACAAAGCAAAACAGTTTGTAATACATTCCAATGCTGCTACCTGTAGCCTATGTGTCAAAATTGACATTAGGTCTGCCAGCAATCTTAATCAGTCAACTCATTAAACCCAAAGTGTATCAATATCAGAGTTTTTGGTGTGTATTTGAGGGTCAAAACATGAACAACTTTCGCCCAGACTGTCTCGAAGTTCCAAAAACTGAATGGTTTAAACCTAGGGATATTTTTAGTGCTCTGTTTAAGAAAACTCTTCAGAATAGCTCAAGTAGCTATTTCTTGGGTTAAGACTTCATTTAGGAGCATATTTTAACTTTTCCATCAATCAATTTCTCCAGAACGACCCCACCGAGAAAATCCCCAAATTTTCAATTATAGGAGTTTATTGTAAAATACCTGCCAACTGATCGACTGCAAAGGTTTAATCTCACTTCTTGAGGTGTCAAATGCTTCACCTTGAGTGTACATCTGTCCTTCTACGATCACTTTGATTGCAAATAATGGAATTGGAAAGCCCTAATTTACGCCAGCCTTGATAACCCTGCTTCTGCTATGCAGTAACACAATCCATCTTTCTAGCTGTTAAATTTAACCCACGAACCTTTTTTTTCTCTGTTAGTGCATGTAGAAAGGAAAATCATGACAGATAAGACCGATATTTGCTGCTAACTGTCGAACCACATCACATTAGGAGCAATGATGGCTATGTTTTGATTCACGACTTAAAACCACCTGGAATCGTGTTAAAACTGCAGCTTACACGTATCAAACAGCTCACCATATGTGATTAATAATTCAACATTTGCAATCATAACAAAAATTTGCTTGAAAATCGGAAAATAAGAGGGCCGCGATATTCTTGTAGCGCGCCCTTTGTAATTTTCCGCTCCAACGCTACAAGAATATCCTTGGTGCTATTTTTTCGCTCCTTTTTAGCTTTTTGATATTTTATATAAGGTTTTAAAATTTGCTTGAGTGTAGGTATGCTCAAAATATTCCTTATGAGTCCACCATTTGATAAAATAACTTTAAAAAACCCTTAATCAAAAACAAACCTATAGCCTAAAGTTCAAAATTTCTAAAGCAAGCTCAAAGTTTCAAATAAAACACTAAAAAAAAATTTCCAAAAGGAGGGAAAAATCAAAATAAAGTAAATGAAAGCCTTGAAATAAAATATCACTCAAACCAAAATTACCAAAAATGAAGAAACAAAATTCTGACTTAACATCTGGCTCCAGCTGCGGGATGAAGTCCTCCCTATGAGGCTTCAAGAACCTGTAGACCAGTGCCTTCTGTCCTCTAACTTAGCTATCTGCAAACTTCCATTGGGCTATGGAGTCTTTATTCTATCTCACTCACACTAGTATGTACAATGATCAGTGACAAAAAATTCCCTCATAAACTGTAAAAATGTTTGAGGAATCGTCCATTCACAGGGCTGGACAACTCCTCACCTTCCAGGGACTGCAAGATAAAAGTATTGTTTTGTAAAACTTTTGATATCAGAAAAGGGCCAAACCAAAGATTGTCAAACTTACCATGTTTTCCTTTCTGCTCCTTTCTTGCATCCCATCTTAAAACCATCTCTCCTTCTATGAAAGTATTTTCTTTAATATTTCTGTCAAACCTATTTTTAACCTTGGCTCTGTACAGCTGTGCCTTTTTATCCACCTTCTCTCTATTTTGCTGTAGTTCAATCATTTCAAAGATTCTCCTTTGCATATCATCTGGTTCCTCTTGAGAATTCTGGAGGAATTTCATCACTAGAATCCCTAGCTGAACAGGAAACACTGCCTCTGTACCATAAACCAGCTGAAAAGGAGAAGTGCCAATGGCCTTCTTCACAGTGATCCTATCTTCCCACAAAGCATATTTCAGCATTGAATCCCAAGACCTTTTATTATGCTTCAGCAGTTTCTTGATGCTTTGAATGATATTCTTGTTAGATGATTCAGCCTGGCCATTTCCCTAAGGATAATAGGGAGTTGAGTGCTTCAGAATGATGCCATTTTTCTCATAGAAGGCCACCATTGCCTTGGATTTGAATGCCTTGGCATTGTCTGTTATTAATCTCTGTGGACAGCCCAATCTACTCAGGATATTGTCTTCAATAAACTCCATAATCACCTTATCTGTAGCATTCCTTGTAGGAATAGCTTCTACCCATTTTGTGAAGAAATCTGTGGCAGTCAAAATCCAATGATGTTGTCCTGAAGATGCTGGATTTATTTCTCCGATAAAATCTAGACCCCATTGCTGAAAAGGGGCATTGACTGGAATAGGCTTTAAAGGCAAAGACAACAATTTCTGTTTACCTGCAAATTTCTGACAAGGAATGCAGGCTCTTACCTGCTGGTAAACATCTGTGAACAGGGAGGGCCAATAATATCCAGCTCTCAAAATTTTGTAAGCTGTTGCTTTCCAATATTTATGCCCTCCACAGGCTCCTTCATGAGACTCTGAAATCACCTCTCCTATTTCAGATTGATCCAAACACCTGAGCAAGATACCTCCTGGATCTTTCCAGAACAATTGATCCTCTATCAAACAGTACTCAGTAGCTTTAAGTTTCAGAGATCTGGCAGCCTTCTTGTCTAAATGATCAGGACATTGCAGAAATAACAGAAAATGAACAATATCAGCATACCAAACTGAAGATGAATAAAAATCCATGATCCTTTCTTTTTCCTGAAGTGCTTGGTCTTCTTCAGGAACTGATTCTTCAGCCATGACATGCAGTCCTAGAGCTTGACAATTTGAGTCAGCCAGTAGCCTGGCCAAACCTTGTCCCTTGAAAAGCTTAGTAGGTCTGATTTCCACATCGTACTCCATAATCTTTGCAATCCATTTTCCTCTCTTTCCTTCACTGTCGGGCTGTGTCAAGACATCCTTCACTGCAGCATTTGGAACAAATGAAACAACCTTTGAATGCAAGACATAAATTCTAAAAAATTTCAAAGCCTTTACCAGAGCATAAGCTTGTTTCTCCAGTATACTATATTTGAACTCAAAATCCCTGAGGGTTTTGCTGAAAAAGGAAATAGGCTGTTCCAAACCTTCCTTATTCTTCTGAAGTAAGACAGCTGCAATTGTATCTTCTGAAGCAAATGAAAAAGTAAGGAATTCTTTGGTAAAATCAGGACTTACCAAGACTGGTGCTTCAGTAAGAGCTACCTTGATCTTCTCAAATGCAGCCTTTGCCTCAACAGTCCACCTGACTTTCTGATCTTTCTTCAACTGGTTGTGATTTGCTTGATGGTTTCAGCAAAATTTGGAATAAACCACCGCAGAAAATTTATCTTGCCAATGAATGATTGAACATCTTTCTTACTCCTAGGCAAACTAATCTTCAGTATTGCTTTGACTCTCTCAGGATCTATTCTGATGCCATCAGCAGACACCAGGTGACCAAGTAGTCTACCTTCTTGCATAGCAAAATGTGACTTTTTGGGGTTCAGGGACAGACCAAATTTTCTGCATTTTTGAAAGGTTTGCCTCAAGTGTTTCAAGTGTTCATCATCAGATTTTGAGAATACAGTAATATCATCAAGATAGATAACCACAAACTTATCTTTTTCCCCAACAAAGGCAATGTCCATTGCTCTCTGAAAGGTTGCTCCAGCATTCATCAGGCCAAAAGGCATCTTGTCATACATGAAGGTCCCCCTAGGGGTTGTAAAGGATATCTTTTCCTTGTCATCAGGGTGCATGGAAATCTGATTATACCCTGAGAATCCATCCACCATAGATATCCTCTGAGCTCCAACCACTTGCTGCAAAACTTGTTCAATATTGGGGAGAGGATAGTTGTCTTTTAATGATGACCTATTCAGATTTCTGAAGTCAACACATAATCTTATTTCCCCATTCTTCTTTCTGACAGGAACCATATTTACAACCAAGGAAGAATACCTGAGAGGCACTATTATCTTTGCATCCAGCAGTTTCTTTACTTCCTTTTCAATCACAGGAAATAAAGCTGGATTGATCCTTCTCAGTTTCTGTCGGAAAGGCTTGACATTGGGCTTCAAAGGGACCTTGTGCTGAATAATTGATGTATCATAGGTTCTTAGCTCCTCATAAGACCAGGCAAATACATCTACATGTTCCTTCAGAAGCTTGATATATCTACTTCTTTGTTCAGCTGTCAGAGATTTAGAAATTTTTACCATTTTTGGGTGTTCTGCTAAACCAATATTGCAGTCAACTACATTGTCTTCTGAAGATTGAACTATTGGTTTTGAAGGTGTGTCATCTTTTGTAAAAATTCTTTCTAAAGGTACTAGACCTTTAGGAATAAAATTGCTCTTCAACTCAATGATTTTATGACCTGCTATCTCTTCTGCAGCAAACTGATTTTCAGCAAACTCATCATCTTGTTCTTCTCCTTCATCCTCATCCTGATCAATTTGGGAATTAGTAAACTCATCTGTAAGCTCAAGAAATTTTTTGATTTCAATGTCATATTCAAATACCCTCCAATGCTTCACATTGTTAGGTACACATGGTCTGTACCTCACCTCTATGGGATACCTTAGCTGAGTAGTTTTAGGAATTCTAAAGTATGAGGCAGCCAAAGCTAAAGAGTCTGCAGTCTCATTGTGATTTCTTGGAATATGAGTGATGTTAAATGCTATGAAATAATTGTCAAGCATATCCCATACCTCATTCCTATAGACCTTTAACAAATCCTGCTTTACTTGATAGTTGTTCTTCACCTGTTGAACAACCAAATCGGAGTCACCATATGCAGTAATTTGCTGAATGCCTAAGTCTTTAGCAGCTTTCAGACCTCGTATCAGAGATTCATACTCAGCAGTATTGTTAGTGGTAACAAACTCCAACTTATACATGAGTTTCACTGTCTCACCTCCAGGAGAAATGAGTAAGACTCCAGCTCCAGCACCCTCTTTGCATGAGGATCCATCAAAATACAATTCCCACAACTGATCTTCTTCTTCTCTTCAATGCCTCACTGGTTTTTCTTTTTCAACTTGTAAGAGGCCAACAGAATTATCTTCATCACTGAAATTCAACATGCAGGTCCGTAGATCTTTGTCAACAGCATATAAGGGATGGTTAGTGGGGTTTTTGTCATCTGTGACTATGTAAGCAAACTGTAGCTCTCTGTATAGTCTTCTAGTTTCTCCACCAAACACCGGAATGGTAGCATAAGAGAGTTCCATTTGTAAGGTTCCTCCAACCTTCTTAGCCCATGACCTGGACAGAAGTAGACCAAACTTCGGGGTAATATCAGCCACCACAACATCCATTATTACACTTTTCATAGGCAACTAAGCAAGACTAACTACCATATCTTTTATTACTCCAAGACACTTAACTGCTCGGGAGTCAAAGGCATATAGGTCATGGTAGGGCTTGGTAATACTCAGTCCTAAGGCTTCCATAACAGCTTTGGGCATCAAATTGTGAGAGGCTCCTGAGTTTAATAGACAATTGTGAATCATTTGGTCATGGACAGTCAAGGTGACATAAAAAGGAGGTGAAGCACTAGCCTCATTTTCAGTTTTTTCAGCTAGGGCTGATCTGATGAATATTTTTGGACTTTCTTCTTGCAAATTAACAGTGTCTGAAACAGGCTGATTATTGGCTGAACTCATCACTTTCAGGACTGTCTGTTTATATGAGGGATTCTTTATTAATTCAGTCAAAGGAACTGGAATTTTCAGCTTCCCTAGTTCATTCTCCAAACTAAAACTCTGGACAGATTTGTTTACCTCTTCAATTTCAGCATTCTTCTTAGATTTTTCTGTAGATTGCTTCTTTTGTATGACAGGATCAGGTACTTGTTTAGCAAGAACAAGTGCAGCAGGAACAGGTACAGCAGGAACTGGTGCTTTCTTCTTTGGAATTTGGACCACTTGCTTTGGACCTGATCTGAGATTGATAGTCTTCTTATGTTCATTCTGTTGAGCAGCAGCATTTACAGCAGTTTTCTCAAATTCCAAATCATCTTCAACTTCATACATGTTAGCATCATAATACTCAGCATTCAGAAAATCTTCTTCAGTAACAAAACCTGTAGATAAACCATCTCCAAAGTGATTCATATCCTGATCAGTCTCAGTCTCTTCAAAGAGTAGCTGTCCATCAACTTCTTCTTCATCAGCTACATTATTTTGAAAAGGTGGGGGAACTTTCTGCTCCTCATTCTCTCTCCTTTCTCGCTGGATGTCATTTTTCCTGCGCTCTCTTGGTATAAATCTAGGAGCAAACTGCCTCCTGAACTGATTCTGGTTATTTGGATTCCTTTCAGGTTCTGGAGCAGGTTTTGCAGAATTCTTTTCAAGCTCTAGTTTATTCAGTTTGGAAGTAAGAATATTTACCAGCTTTTCCATCTCATCTATCTTGGCTTCAGCAGATTGAGGAACAGCACTTGTTGAAACAGCTTCTTTCTTTCCTTTTCTTTCATAAAGCTGCTGGGGAGTTTCATTCTTAAGTCTGTTTGAAGCCAACAAATTAGACTCTACCTCCAATGCTGCATCTTGCATGTTCAGTAGGGTGATATGCCTTCTCTCTCAGTAATAAAGAAAATTCATGGTCAAAGGCATTGGCATAAGTGAGCTTAGCTGATGTTTCAGTAGGCTTAGTTTCTGCTGGAATCCTACTATACATTTTGTTAAATCTTTTGGAAAAATCAGCAACAGTCTCCTCCTTCTTCCTTCTTAGAGCTCCAAACTCAGTTATATAATAGGTGTGGTCTTTTGTGTCTCCCCATTGCCTCATGAAAATATCACGGAGCTCTTCAATTATAGTGATTGAGTTGGCAGGCAACTCTCTGAACCACTTCCTTACATCTCCATCAAGGCTCTGAACAAATACCCTCATCCATACATCTTTGATCTCAATGTTTTGATTGTCAGCATAACTTAGGAAAGCCTCCCAATGTTCTTCAGCAGTGGTCTCCCCCTGGCCATTGAACCTAGGCATATATTTCTGGTAATCACCTCCAGGCAAAGCATGTAAAGGCTGAGGTAAGGCTAATGGTGCATACCTTGCTGCAACCATCCTGTCCATCATATCCATGGGTGGGTTTTGAGCTGCCATTTTGAACTGAGGTTTTGAAGATGAAGGAGCTTGACTGGAACTTGTTTGGCAAGCGCTCTTTCCTACTTTCAGTTGGAAAAGAGGGATTTTACCAGGAGAAGCAGTCTTGGCTTTCAAAAAGGTTTCAGGATTGGTAAAAACTTGAAAAGTGCTCTCATGAATGGTAGGTTTTATCCAAGGTGAGGTTTCAGTTGAATGTAATGAAACACCCAACTGTTCAGGATCACACAAGGCTGGTAAAGATTGGGACCTTCTGAGTTTTCTTGTTGTTTTTAAGATCTGTTCAGGGTCTGAAATCCCTGAATGTAATGGTGAAATAGGTCTGCTCCGGGTACCCACTCCTCTAGAATCCATTGTGTCAAAATTTGATGAAAATAGCCTTCAAAGATACTGGTTCAAGTCCACCTCTCAAACCAGGAAAACTGTAAGTATCCCAGGGAAGATATGCTTCAGCTTCGTCCTCGGCAACGACGCCAAAGATGTTTGTGCCAGAAATTGTTTCTAAGGCCAAAGAAACAAGCTAACACACTCAAATATAAAACTCAATAAAATTAATGTTTAGGGTTTCTGTAATGTATTTTTTGGTTGTGAACTTTGAGAACAGTCAGGGAATACATTCATAAGTAAAGCAGCTACTGAATCATAAGCAATAAAAGATGAAGATGCATGATATATATAACAAGATCAAACAGAAACAGTATTGAGGTTAAAACATAAATGACAGGCATTACCAAAATATAACATAAACCAGTCAATGAATCTATCAATTTAAGCAACTAGAAAAGATGAAAATGAAGCCAATACATAAATCTGAAGGGTAAAAGTCATAAATATCTCATAGTTTCATCAACCATTGTATACAATAGTTTTGTACCTTGCTCATGAACAAGTCTGAAAACCAACTGAGCTTGAAGACCTCCTGAAAGCTCTCAAAAATCGAACCTCTAAAATGTCTTTCTAACTCCTCTAAATAGTAATCTTCTACAAAATCAGTTAGGTCACTAATCCTAACTATCTCCATCGACTTACTAAGGTAAAGTAAAAAGTACATTTTTACAAAATTACAAAATTGCTAAAAATAGCAAATCATTAACAAGAAATGTTTATCAAACAGATACACTAACTAAAGCATAACTGATTCAAAGCTCCTTCGCTGCTTCAACAAGTAGTGCTATACCATCTAGGCTTTGAGCTTTTCTCTTTTCTCTTTTATGTTTCTTTTCCATATCAGCTATGTTTCTCTGAAGGTCTTCATTCTCCTGCTGTAAACTTTCAACTGTCTTCTCTAGCTTTTTGCAGTGTCTGTCAGAAGTTCTTTTCCTGTTTAGCACCTCTTTAGACACCTCTGATAGCTCCAGGAAATGATGATGGACATCCTGCAGCTCCTCTACAAGCCCTCTGTTGACTCTAGATAATGCATCATTAGTCTCTTGTAAATGTTTCATCTGTTGCTTGTATCTTTTAACACTTTCCTGCAAATTTTCTTCATCAAAACTAGGCATCTCAAGTATATTTGCATCCTGCATTATAAAGTCTCAGAAGTCAGTAGGAATACTAGGCTCTTTTAAAATTCCTGCTTGTCTGAGTATTGCTTCATCTTCTTCATCCCACTCCTGATTTTCAACAGGACATATTTTTGCCTTTTCTTCTTGCTGCTGTTTTAAGAGTTTATCTTTTATCTCAAAAATTATTTCAGATAATTTAGATGCAGGCTAACTTGTCTCTTTTGTATACTGTGACATTATTTTTAACTCTGCAGGTTGAGGAGAAGAAGGTTTAACAACTGATTTTCTTTTGTTTTTGCTTTCCATTTTACCAACTTCTGTCTCTTCATTTGAGGTAGTATCAATTAAAACAGTCTCTTGTTTGGAATCCAATTTAGGATTAAGTATCCTCTTCATATTCCATCTTAATTTATTGGTTGGCCTAGTTTTAGGCCTCCAATATGAAGTTACAGCCTTCTTTTTCTTCTTATGAGGTTTAGCTGCTTTGATGTCTGAGGTGAGGAATTCTCCACAAGTTCCATGCCTGCCTTCTGGTTCATCAATGGGCTGTGGCTGCTCTTCTTCTAGTAGATATCCCTCATCATCTGAGAGGATGGTGAGTGGACTTCTTGGTTTGCTTTGAACTTCATCTTCAGGTATAGCAGCTTTTTCTTCAACAACAGTTTTAGTTTCTTCAGAATCTGCTGCTGGTGTCAACTGAAGACTAGGCTGCAATTCCTCTTTTGCAAATAATGAATACCTTCCTGTGGTTCCAACTGAAGACCTTTTAAATTTGTTGTCCAGCTTTACCTGCCCTGCTACCTCTTCAACTTTGAACTCCTCTTTGTCTGCAGGATTAGCTTTCTAACCTAATTTCTTCATCATCACCTTCCCTTTGTCTGTTTGCCTCTTAGGCTGCTTCTCTTCCTGTTTGACATGGAAACCTGACCAAAACAGAAAAAAGTCCCAAGTCTTACCCTCATGCTGCAACACAGTACTGATGATTATCTTGATCAATCCATGATGAAAAATTGACTGGGATGTGTGATCTTCATGCTGTTTTATCCTGCTGGACATTTTCTGCAGGCTCTTCAAAAAGAAGGATGGCAGGTTCATCTTTGAGGCTCCCACCATGTGCTGAAGGAATCTAAAGTGATATTTAAATACATATGCATACCTACCCTCACAGGTCACATAACTCTGCAGTATCCTAATTGGCTCAACCCACTCCTTTCTGAAATTCTGAATAGAGATACCCTTATTCCAATCAGGAGTCACATCAGATAACAGGTATCTCTGTGGTTCAAAGTCAAAAGGTAATTTCTTGAACCAAGGCTCACCCTCATTACTAATCTCAGTGGCCTCTGCAATTAGTTCTACAGTCAACTTGAATTTGAGAGCATCAAAGATAATCATATCATCTTTAATACTTTGAGCAAATTTACAGGACACTTGTGCATTGTAGCCATCTATCTTCCTGAAGAAATTTAGCCAACCTGCCTTCTAGAACAACTCAGCACAGTCAGGGAGCTGCTCAATCCAGGTTAAGTCAGTGGGCTCAGCCCTATTGACTTTACCACTTTTGCCACTCTTGCCCATCTTTTTTCCTTCAGAAACTAGAAGCTGTCTGGCTTTAGGGTTCAGAAGATACTTTATAAACTGGTTTCCTGCTTCTTCAAACTTCTTCACAATTTTCTGCACATTCCTGGACAGACCTGTTTATTCTTAAAAGGTAAAGTAAAACTTCCCAATAGGAGGATAAGTTCACATCACCGAGGGCTTCAATGCTCCTTTGTCTTGAAAATACAAGCTAGGTCTGTGTATAGGCTAACTGCAAAAGATTTGAAACCTAATTACCATTCAAACTGTTTTTAAAACAAAAGTCCATCTTCAATCTATAGAGCAAACTGTGTATCAGTCTCTACAACCTGTCAGCATGATTCATGAACATCTCTGCATAATTAAGGTATTTCATGAATGAACTCGGTTGTCACTTTAAACTTGATTGTAGACTGTTCATCTCAAATCTATCTCTTTCTTCTCATCAAACTGATACTAGGTTTTCCTGTACTATTCAAAACCTTGTTGCCTTTATCTGTTTCTGCACAATTAAACTCTGCACCAAGCAACCCAGGTTTCCAGAAACTCTTAGGTATCATATATATCATTAATTTAAACAAGAGACTCTCATCGAACTTTGTGTATCAATGCCAACCTCATTCTTCAAACCTATTTACTTTGCAAATATGACAACAATCACTGGCTTCTCATGCTTATTTAAAGACCACCTGTGTGAGGAAAAACAAAGCAAAACAGTTTGCAATACATTCCAATGCTGCTACATGTAGCCTATGTGTCAAAATTGACATTAGGTCTGCCAGCAATCTTAATCAGTCAACTCATTAAACCCAAAGTGTATCAATATCAGAGCTTTTGGTGTGTATTTGAGGGTCAAAACATGAACAACTTTCGCCCAGACTGTCTCGAAGTTCCAAAAACTAAATGGTTTAAACCTAGGGATATTTTTAGTGCTCTGTTTAAGAAAACTCTTCAGAATAGCTCAAGTAGCTATTTATTGGGTTAAGACTTCATTTAGGAGCATATTTTAACTTTTCCATCAATCAATTTCTCTAGAACGACCCCACCGAGAAAATCCCCAAATTTTCAATTATAGGAGTTTATTGTAAAATACCTGCCAACTGATCGACTGCAAAGGTTTAAACTCACTTCCTGAGGTGTCAAATGCTTCACCTTGAGTGTACAGATGTCCTTCTACGATCACTTTGATTGCAAATAACGGAATTGGAAAGCCCTAGTTTACGCCAGCCTTGATAACCATGCTTCTGCTATGCAGCGACACAATCCATCTTTCTAGCTGTTAAATTTAACCCATGAACCTTTTTTTTCTCTGTTAGTGCATGTAGAAAGGAAAATCATGACAGATAAGACCGATATTTTCTGCTAACTGTCGAACCACACCGCATTAGGAGCAATGATGGCTATGCTTTGATTCACGACTTAAAACCACCTGGAATCGTGTTAAAACTTCAGCAAGTTCAAGGAATTCAAAGCCTTGATAGAGAACAACACAGTGAAGAAGATCAAGACCTTTCGATCAGACAATGGTGCAGAATTCACTTCAAATGAATTCAAAGCATTATGCAAAGATTCAGGGATTAAGAGGGAGTTAACTACTCCATATAATCCACAATAGAATGGGGTTACAGAAAGAAAGAATCGAACAATCATGGAAGCTGCAAGGGCTATGCTCCATGATCAAGATCTTCCCATGCATCTATGGGTAGAAGCTGCCAGAACAACATTATATGTACAAAACCATACTCCACACAGAGTACTCAAGAACAAGACACTTGAAGAAGTTTTTTCGGCAAGAAACCAGAAGTCAGCCATCTCAAAATATTCGGTTGTCCAGTGTACATACACATTCCGAAAGAAAAGAGGACAAAGTTAGATCCTTCAAGAAAGAAGGGTATATTTGTGGGATACTCTAAAAGCTCGGAGGCTTACATAATATACTTCCCAGGATTCAAGAAGATAGATATCAACATGGATGTAACATTTGACGAAGACTCAGCTTACAACAAATCCAGAAAGAAACCTGTTGAAGAACCTAAAAAAATAGAAGCACCCAGAATTCATGACACAACCATGAACGAAGAATATCAAGAAGAAGATCAGGAAATAGAAGAACCTCAAGAACCTATAGATCCACCTCAAGAGAAGAATCCTCATAAGAGAAAACCTGATTGGGTATGAGAATCTATCCAAGGTGCGGAAAGATATGGGGCTCCAGAAGAGAATCACAGAGAAATAAAGAGAACCAGGTCCTGCTCTGGTTATGTAGCCTTATTATGTGATTTCATCGATAAAGAACCTTCCAATTATGAAGAAGCGGAAGAACGAAAAGAATGGAAGGATGCTATGATTGAAGACTATCAATTGATCATGAAGAATGATGTTTGGGATGCTATCCAAAGACCAGAAGGGAAGTCTGTTGTAACCTCCAAATGGATCTACAAGATCAAGCATGCTGCAGATGGTAGCATAGAAAAATATAAAGCAAGATTTGTGGCTCATGGCTTCTCCTAGAAAGAAGGAATAGATTATGAAGAAATTTTTTCACCTGTAACCAGATAAACTTCCATTAGATCAGTACTTGCTCTAGCTACAGTGATGAAATGGAAGATACACCAGATGGATGTCAAGAATGATTTCTTGAATGGTGTAATAGAAGAAGAAGTGTATGTGGAGCAGCCACTTGGTTTTGAGACACATGACAAGGAGTCTCATGTGTGTATATTTAAGAAATCCATGTACATTTTGAAACAGACACCCAGGACATGGTACAGCAGAATTGACATATTTCTATCTAGTTTGGGCTTTACCAAGAGTAAAACATATTCCAACCTTTACTACAAGTTTGAATATGGAAACCCAGTGATGCTCCTACTATATGTAGATGATATATTTGTAACAGGTATGGATCGGTTGATTGCTGATATGAAGAGGAAGCTTGTTGCTGAGTTCAAGGTGAAGGACTTGGGTATGATGCATTATTTTCTAGGTGTGGAGGTGTGGCAAAATGCAAATGGAATTTCCCTGGGACAAGGGAAATATATAGTACAAATCCTGAAGAGATTCGAGATGATGGACTGCAAGGCCATGACCACACCTATGACATCGAACTTGAATCTATTGAGTGATGGTTCATCAGAAGCGGTTGATGCTACGATGTATCATCAAATGATTGGGTCCTTGATGTACCTGATGAACATAAGAACATATATTTTCTTTGTTGTGAACACCTTGAGCCAGTTCCTGACAGATCCAAGACATGTTCACTTGATTTTTTCAAAGCATATTCTGAGGTACCTGAAGGGTACAGTTGATTATGGGCTTAAGTATGAGGCGAATTAGAAGATTAACCTGGAGGGTTATGTCAACTCGAATTGGGTAGGCAGTGCCATTGATAGGAAGAGAACTTCAGGGTGTTGCTTCAGTATGGGATCAAGTGTGATCCCTTGGTTTAGTAGGAACCAATCTTGTGTGGCACTGAGTACAGCTGAAGCAGAGTATGTTGCAGCCTGTTCAGCTAGTTGTGAGGTAGTATGGCTGAGGAAGCTACTGTCTTATTTATTTGATCTCTAGTTATATGCTACTTGTATATATTGCAACAACCAGAGTTGTGTGAAGTTGTCAAAGAACCCAGTGTTCCATGACAAGTCGAAGCATATCAAGATCAAGTATCACTATATCAAGGATATGGTGCAGAGAGGAGCAGTGAAGCTCCAATATGTTGCAATGAATGAAGAGATAGTTGATGTCTTGACAAAGCCATTAGCCAAAGTGAAGTTTGAGTAGTCTAGGGAGAAGCTTGGTGTTCTCCAGATTGAGGTTCCTTCCGCGGGGAAGTTATGAGTCGGTGAGCCATTCTGACATGGTGAAAGCATTGGTTCCTTCCATGGTCAGATGTAAGGGCTAAGCCATTCTGTCATCATGAGAGGATTGGTTTCTTCCATGTCAGATGTGAGTGCTGATCCATTCTGATATGACTATAGGATTGGTTCCTACATGATCAGATATAAGTGTTGAATTCCATTCTCTGAATGGAGGCATCTGCTCACTTACCAAGAATACTTATTCTAGGGCTAAGGGCCATTCTAACATGGTTGTGGGATGTGTTCCCCCCATGGTCAGATGTAAGTGCAGAGCCCTTCTGACATGGTTGCAGGATGTGTTCCCCCCATGGTCAGATGTGAGTACAGAGCCCTTCTGACATGGTTGTGAGATGTGTTCCCCCCATGGTCAGATGTAAGTGCAGAGCCCTTCTAGAATGGTTGCAGGATGTGTTCCCCCCATGCTCAGATGTAAGTGCAGAGCCCTTCTGACATGGTTGCGTGATGTGTTCCCGCATGGTCAGATGTGAGTGTTGGGCTTTCCTTTCTGACATGGTGTTGGATGTGTTCCTCTCACGGTCAGATGTAAGTACTGGATGGGCCATTCTGACTTAGTGTCAGATATAAGTGCTGAAGAAGACCTACATGGAGGCTAGGCCTACAACCAGCATGAAAAAGGGTTGGCTCTGTAGAACTTCCTGTGATGAGAAAAATCATGAGATAGCACCAGTGATGATGATCCAGTGATGATGGTCCAGTAGTGATGATCCAGATCCAGTGATGATGTTCCAGTGATGATCCAAATTGAGTGATGATCCAGTTCTAGTGATGATCCAGATTCGAAGATGAAGATGACTTGAAGATGAAGATAACTTGAAGATGAATATGACTTGAAGATGAAGAGAACTCAATGATGATACAGATGATATGAAGAAGAAGACTTATGCTGATAAATTGTGTCGAGAGAATACCTTCCTAGTTAAGAGGGATTGTTAATGTATTTGTAACTTCAAAATGTATTCATCTGTGTATCTTATGTATTGTAGCCCGATGTTTATTTTAGGATGTGTCTGTAATGTACCTGAGTCATGTCATGCCTCGATGTTCCTATTGGGAGGTTCTATAATGTAAACAAGTCATGTCAAGTCATGGTGGGTAATCCTCCTATTGATCAAGGGTTAAATTCCCCGCAGTTCCAGGGCACTAAGGTTATTAGAATCTCCTAGAGAATTCAGACCTAGTAGGTTATTGTCAAGTTGAGAATTAGTATAAATAGAGAGTGAGTCTCTCTATTTATCACGCACTCACTCACACTAAGTTGTAGCACATAGCTGAGGAAGAAGAAGCTACTGGGGCTAGGAAGAAAGAGGCTACTGCTATCGGGAGATCATCTTACTGTTTTTGGGGTTTTACTTTTGGTGTTGATTCTATCTCTGAGGAAGTTGCAGGGTTTTCTCCATTTATGGTTTCCCCAAGGAAAAACACTGTGTTCATTGTCTCTTGTGTTTGATTGTTGTGCTTTTTATTCTCTCAGTTAAAGATCCTAATATAATGCTAGCTTAATGTTAAAAGTATAACAGAATAATATTGGACTTGGAAATATTTCCTCATCCCCAGAAGCCAAGTTTCATCTTCTTGACCAGTATTTACCTAACCATTGAAGGTAAGCAGCCTTGCCTTCCTGAATTCATCTCTTGAGTGGTTCTGGTAGTGTCTCCTTGTTTGATTATTGTGTGAAGAAGAACTTGAATCTCTAGCGGACCCTTCAGAGTCAGATGACTCACTAGGTGATCTCTTTCTTCTTCCAGCAGTGTTCTTACTCCCTTCTGGCTTTTTTGTCCAGTCCTCAGCATTCATCTTTCTTTGAATATCTGACAAAATTTGCAGAATGGCTGCATTCAGTTGATTTTTATCCTCCTAGGCATTAACCAACCTTTGATTTTCTACCATGTAACTCTGCATCTCCACCATCAGGCTTCTCATAAGATAGCACCAGTGATGATGATCCAGTGATGATGGTCCAGTAGTGATGATCCAGATCCAGTGATGATGTTCCAGTGATGATCCAAATTGAGTGATGATCCAAATCTAGTGATGATGTTCCAGTAATGATCCAGATCTAGTGATGACCCAGATTCGAAGATGAAGATGACTTGAAGATGAAGATAACTTGAAGATGAATATCACTTGAAGATGAAGAGAACTCAATGATGATACAGATGATATGAAGAAGAAGACTTATGCTGATAAATTGTGTCGAGAGAATACCTTCCTAGTTAAGAGGGATTGTTAATGTATTTGTAACTTCAAAATGTATTCATCTATGTATCTTATGTATTGTACCCCGATGTTTATTTTAGGATGTGTCTGTAATGTACCTGAGTCATGTCATGCCCTGATGTTCCTATCGGGAGGTTCTATAATGTAAACAATTCATGTCAAGTCATGGTGGGTAATCCTCCTATTGATCAAGGGTTAAATTCCCCGTAGTTCCAGGGCACTAAGGTTATTAGACTCTCCTAGAGAATTCAGCCCTAGTAGGTTATTGTCAAGTCGAGAATTAGTATAAATAGAGAGTGAGTCTCTCTATTTATCACGCACTCACTCACACTCAGTTGTAGCGCATAGCTGAGGAAGAAGAAGCTACTGGGGCTAGGAAGAAAGAGGCTACTGCTATCGGGAGATCATCTTACTGTTTTTGGGGTTTTACTTTTGGTGTTGATTCTATCTCTGAGGAATTTGCGGGGTTTTCTCCATTTATGGTTTCCCCAAGGAAAAACACTGTGTTCATTGTCTCTTGTGTTTGATTGTTGTGCTTTTTATTCTCTCAGTTAAATATCCTAATATAATGCTAGCTTAATGTTAAAAGTATAATAGAATAATATTGGACTTGGAAATATTTCCTCATCCCCAGAAGCCAAGTTTCATCTTCTTGACCAGTATTTACCTAACCATTGAAGGTAAGCAACCTTGCCTTCCTGAATTCATATCTTGAGTGGTTCTGGTAGTGTCTCCTTCTCTGATTCTTGTGTGAAGAAGAACTTGAATCTCTAGTGGACCCTTCAGAGTCAGATAACTCACTAGGTGATCTCTTTCTTCTTCCAGCAGTGTTCTTACTCCCTTCTGGCTTTTTTGTCCAGTCCTCAGCATTCATCTTTCTTTGAATATCTGACAAAATTTGCAGAATGGCTACATTCATTTGATTTTTATCCTCCTAGGCATTAACCAACCTTTGATTTTCTACCATGTAAGTCTGCATCTCCACCATCAGGATTCTCATGGTGGCTGCAAAATCTGGGGGAGTCTCTTGCAATATTCTCCCATTAGACTCTGTCTCATAATTTCAAACATGGATATTTTCCCCCATAGCATCTTCCTCATACTCATTGGGGTTTTGTACATCATCATGCATGTTTTCGGTTCTCATGGCTAAACCACAACTCACTTTACCCAACTGCACTATCTGGAATGCTGCTTTTGGAGGTGACTAGGATTCTGCAAAATGTGTTAATAACACAGTTTGTTAAATTATAAATTTATATCATTCTCATAAATTCACAACTACTTACCTTCATTTAGAAAATCATACATTGACAACTTTTCCCAAAACATAGAATTTTCATTCACAAAGAATGACTGTCTGAAGGGGATGATGGGGGTCAAGGGTGCTTTCCCCCTTATGGCTTCCCTTTCCAGATGCCAGAAAATCCTAATGAAAAACCTACTAAAATTCCCTGTTTCGACAAAAATTTCAAAATTTTCACATGCTGCATCGGAAAAAAAATTTACTTTCACCCGCTATAGCGGCTCGATCCTCATTTTTCATCCACCGTATCAGCTCTTTCATTATCTTCCATCCATCGCCATGTAGAGGCTTGATATTTATTTCTCCTCTGTCACATAGCGGATCCTTCTTCCTTTTCTTTTCGTCATTGTGGTTTGTTCTTCAACTTTTTGCCACTGCACATCAGCTCAGTCTTCAAACTTCTTTCGCTGCACATGGGCTCGATGGTCATATTCCATCCACTGTAGTGGCTCGATGTTCAACATTCTTCTGCTACACATCGACTCGATGTTCATCCTCCATCCATCGTAGCGACACAATTCTTCGTTTCCCCACCACTGCTGCAGCTCAAAACTCAACTTTCAGCCGCCGTTTCGTCCGCTCAAACTTCAAATTTCAGCCGTTGTAGAGGCTCGAAACTTCTTTTGCTTATTTCCACCAACACTTAGACAAATTTTGGTATTTTTTGGCGGTGAAAATATTGGTTTCTACCCGTCGTTGCGGCTCGATTCCTGGCTTCCTTCTGTTGTTGCAGCTTGAAGCCCAAATTTTTCCCAATGTTACGGCTCAAAGCTTGATTTCTGCCCACCATTGTGGCTCGGCTCTCAGAATCCGTCCATCGGACAATCACTTAGAAAATTTCCAAAAATTTTCTCTCTGTCGATGACATTTGGTTGTTTCATCCACTGCATCGGCGATGAATAGGGAAACATAGATGACATATCAGCTCTCTCTTGGAGACCCAACCACTACTGTGGCTCAATTATGAAAAATTTCTTGCTATTGCAGCTCTCCTTTAGCCACACCAGCCGCTACAGTAGCTCGCATTTTTCTTTCTCAGCCGCCAAGGAAAAATACTTAGAGAAAATTTCAAAAAAAATTTATGTATGCCTCTTCTTCCTACTGATCACAGAGGCTAGTTCTTCATGGTCCATTGAGTCCAAAAGCTGCAACTAGTGCTCTAATACCACATTACCACATTCCCAACCCTTACTCGGTGGAGAGGACGCGACAAACATCTATCAACTCAGGTTGTCTAATCCCCCATGAACATAATACATATATAAAATGCATTGAACTTAAACATTCATAAGTATAAACATATGCATAATGGAAGCATAATTCATTTAATTCAACAAATTCATGCATTCAACATGTTCATGATAATTTCATAATAATTCATAAGCAAATACCGTTGCAAAACTTAAATAAACAAGACTAGTTATCTTTGGAGAAGATTGTCCCACAGCCAGCTATGTCGCTGCAAATTTCCACCCAACCATAGGCCAATGTGCTCTTTAATCTCTCAGCAACACTACCACCCCCATTCTAGGTATGACTTTCCCAGAGGAATAAGGAACACTAGCATACTTTCCCCATAACCAAGGATATAATAAAATTTAGTCAAGCCAACACAATTCGGTTTATCAGACTTACACAAGTAGTGGTTTACACTTAGCGAAATTCACATGAGATACATCCAAGCCAAAATATGGGTTTATCAGGCTACCAGCCAAGCCATCCTCCTAGTTGGGTTTATCAGGTTACTAAGGAGGTGGAAAGACTGACTACTAATTAGTGAGCTCAACCCTGGAGCTATGAACACCCACACTAAATCTAGCCTGATTTCTAAAAAATTACATACCAAACACAAGGAAGCATTCCCTTCTCTGCTACACAGTCCATCAGGTCATGCCTTCCCTTCCAATACTATTCAGGGCATGCAAAGAAGAAAATCAGCCTTATATATTGGTCTGTGAGGTTCTTTCACACACTAAATTTATCAAGCAAGTATAGACTCTATTTCAATTCCTTCAATCAATTCAAATTCGAAACGTGGATGCACACACAGTGATCTCAGTCCTGGGATTTATCAAAATGTAGCAAATGCCAGGGATTACATACACACACAGAAATTTATGAATTTCTAAACATTGCCGGTGCCAGACCGATTACTTCCATTACTAACAAAAAAACATTGCTAGTTTTTCAAATCAAAGACACAAAATCGGATTCATGGAAATCGTGCTCAGAAAAACATCTAACAGACAAGCGAAAACATGAAGAAAACAATCCACACAGGAAAACCAAAAATGTGAGGGATCCAGCTTGCCGGATAGGAGAAATTATTGAAAGGTTTAGACTCAGAATCATTTTTGCTTCCTGTCTCTTGCATTAATGCCAAATTTGTTTCCAAAAAAAAATTTTGCTAAAACCAAATCGTGAGGGAAGGTGAAACACTGCCGCATAAGGGAAAGGTTGTTGTTTTTGGTGTTTTCTTGCTCAAGAAGTTCAAAAAACATTTTTCTCAAAGTGGGAATCTTCCCAATTCGAATTTTCCCACACTTCCCATTCCCCACTCCCTCATCCTTAGGAAAAATCATGCCCCCATCTCATTTAGTTGCGTTGACATAGTTATTAATTCTTGCACATGATCTAGGAACTAGGAATCAAAATCATCAAAGAATAATTAACAAATACTCATGAATTGGAAATAACTAGAATACCAAAATACGTTTCCTCTCTGTATATTATATGAACAATAAAGGATTACAATACCATGCATGAGCAATGGCTTAACTCAATGAAGAATTCGAATACCTAAGGGACAATTCGAATTCAATGAGTGAGTCAAGCTTAACTGACTCTTTGCCATGCAATCTCGCTCAGTTAACCACTTGACCAAAACCCTAATTGACTCACCAAACCCTAACTGAAGTTGGAGTGCAATAAATGACTTAATATCAACTGAAGGAGATCAAACACATGTCATAGAAATCCAATCATCAAGTGCTAGTACTGCATGACTCCAATAAACCCTGATGAGGTTAACTGAAGCTGAACTGACCATCAGAAGTTGGTGAAGGCGCCTTGTTCACTCCATTTCATTAAAATAATAATAAATAATCATTAAATAATATATTTAATGAATGGAGGCGCCTAAACTGACTGTAACTGATTGGTTGAACAGAAATTAACCCCCAGTTACTAATTAGGTGCATGAATGTCACACAGATCACCCCTGGAGTGCTCCAGTTAGCCTCCTTGACTGTAGGAAAGGCTAAGTTAGCCTCCTTGACTGTAGGTAGTCGTGGGAGTGACTGGGATGATGGTAATTAATGCTCCAATGATGTCAATTAAACTTAGGATAGTGTTTTAACTAGGCCAATTTGACCGAAGGAGTGAGTATGAAGGTAAATGTCTCCAACACCCCCCCTTAAGCTATACTCAGGAAAAGTTAGAAAACATAGATGCATAAAATTCTAGGGCCCTGGAAACAAAGGCCATAGGTCACCCTGTACAATAAAGCAACTAAAACAATGCTCAAAACAAACTAAGTGAGGAAAAGAGGGAAAACCCAGTGGGAAAAACCTCCCCTCAAGCTGAACACTGAAAGTAGTCTGGATCACCCTAATGAACTCACCCCCAGCAGTGAACGGAGGTAAGTGAAATTCTTTTCTAAAAATATCTTGGTGAATATGTCTGGAGGAATCTTCCACTTTGGAAGAAAAACAATGCACTCAACTGAATCAGAAACATAAACAGTTGCACGGTGAAAACTGGACCCATGTAGAGCAACTGAAATCATCTGAAGAGAGAGCAAAGGTTCTTGAGGATTTGAACCATGTGTGGAACACTCAAGAAAATGATATGTTGGAGCCTTGAACATCAAACCATGACTGGTAAAATCAGCCCCAAATCTTAGGAGTAAGTGTCCATGCGGATGCAGAATGTCTTCCTCTTTACTAGTTCTGTGAAAAGATGATTTTGTGACCAAAGGTAGAGAATCCCTGGGACTCTGGAGAGTGAATGGTTGAGCTCCATAATCTGATATAGATTCAGAAATATCTAATGATTCACAAAATAAAATATCAGCAACCTCACAGGAGGAAACTAACACCAAATCCCCATCAACAAATTTGAAGAAGAACTGCGGTACTTGATTTTTCACACCGGAATTGGTGAGAGCAGCTACAAGCATGACTGAAAGCTGTTGAATTTTAAAATATGAACAAAATAATATCAGATCAGAATGTAAATCAGATCTAAATAAGTTCACAATAGATCCAAAACTGTGAAATGAAATCAAATCCCCAGCAGCAGTTTTGAAGGAGACTTGCGGTACTTGTTTCTTCACACCGTTGATGAGAACAGCTACAAGCAGTACTGAAGGTTTATGAACCTGAAATTTTGAACCAAGCAATATCATATCAGATCCAAATAATATCATATCAGACCCAATAAGGTTCATATCAGATCCAAAATTATGGTCAACCGAGACGGTGGATGCACAGTGTTCTTCTTCTTCAAAATTCTGAATTTTGGTGCATGCAATCCTGCAGGAATTTGCTGGAAGATCTAGATCATGGGGAGTGAATGTGTCACTCTTATAATCTAATATTTTTTCCAAAATATCCAAGGTATTACATATTTGCACACCAGCAGCAACATTAGAGGAAGAAAATTCAAATTTCTCCTCACTTTCAGAAGCAATTACTGGTAAATTTTGCACAGAATTCAAAGGAAAATCACCGATGAATGTTTGCATGGAAGTGCAGCAGTATTTTTCTTCAATATCAGAGATTCGAATGTCTTCTTCTGTTTCAGCAATATGAGAAGATGAGATATCAGAGATCTCATGAACTTCCGGAGCATCAGGAGAAGGAGTCACTTCATGGAGACTTTCTTCAATTCGAATTGAATGTGTAGAAGATTCTGCTTCATCTTCATCTTGAACAACTTCATTAGAGAGAGTAGTAGCTAAGAATTTTGAGTGAAGAACTCTTGTGGTGCTGGTTGTAATCTCCAAAGTACTATTATGACCCTCATTGTGCTTGCCAAAGGTTCTGTCCAATATTGTCCAGACTTCCTTTGGGTATTCAGCAGAACAAATAAGGTAGCACAAGCTATCATCAAGGGCCAGAGCTATTGATCCAAAAGCTCTGTCACTGTCATTTAGCCAGTCATTCTCATTCTCATAAGTCTCTCTTCCAATTCCAATAGACAACTCATAGAGAACTCGTCTCTTGAGATATGCAATCATCTTCAACTTCCATTTTGAATAGCTTGTGAATGGGGTGAGAGGAGAGATTGATGAGTCCATTCGAATTTGTACCTGTTAAGACCTGCAAATCAAAACAAAAGGGGCACCGTAAGGTCGGAAAGACTGCACATTTAGGCTTTCATCACACCCAGCATAGTCAATCAAGCAATCTTGATCAACAAGTTCTTTACTTGGGGTATTAAGTGGTAAGCCTTGGCTTCTGGTGCAGTGTTGGTTTCTTGAGATATTGCTCAAATTTCATGGACAAATCTATCAAAAATCTTGTTCTTGATAGATTGATCTTCGTCCTGCCGTAAGCTCTGATACCATATTAATTCTTGCACATGATCTAGGAACTAGGAATCAAAATCATCAAAGAATTATTAACAAATACTCATGAATTGGAAATAACTGGAATACCAAAATAGGTTTCCTCTCTGTATATTATAAGAACAATAAAGGATTACAATACCATGCATGAGCAATGGCTTAACTCAATGAAGAATTCGAATACCTAAGGGATAATTCGAATTCAATGAGTGAGTCTAGCTTAACTGACTCTTTGCCATGCAATCTCACTCAGTTAACCACTTGACCAAAACCCTAATTGACTCACCAAACCCTAACTGAAGTTGGAGTGCAATAAATGACTTAATATCAACTGAAGGAGATCAAACACATGTCATAGCAATCCAATCATCAAGTAGCTCATATCCTATGGGGCTTCTTCTTCCCTTTTTTTTTATATTTTCTATGTTTTTTTAGTAAGGCCAAAGACCTAATTAATTTAAAAAATATGAAATAGATAAGGCAATGTCCCAAAATTCTATCCAAAGGCACGTGAAATCCAAAGAAGGGGATCTTATACCACTGTAACAGTAAAAATCTGTTTACTAGAACTTCTTGAACTTCCACTTTCGAAAATACAAATAATCCATGAATAGATCAAAAAGTTGATAAAATAGATATGATATTTTACAAGATAAAATTTTATGTATATATAATTATTTACAAGGTGTCTAATTCAACTCTTCATAAAGAGTTACACATTTTCACTAATTAATATTATATTATTATTGTTTGTTGTTATTATTATTATGAGTTCCATATATATATATATATATATATATATATATATATGGAACTCATAATAATAATAACAACAAACAATAATAATATAATATTAATTAGTGAAAATGTGTAACTCTTTATGAAGAGTTGAATTAGACACCTTGTAAATAATTATATATACATAAAAGTCTATCTTGTAAAATATCATATCTATTTTATCAACTTTTTGATCTATTCATGGATTATTTGTATTTTCGAAAGTGGAAGTTCAAGAAGTTCTAGTAAACATATTTTTATATGTATGTATATATATATATTGTATTATGTTATATTCTTTTATATAACATTAGGCTAGAGTGTCTCCAATTGGTCGAGTATATCAACTACTTGTCGAAGTACAAAGACTGAAGACTTATGCAAACTTCGATGTTATTGAAATCATCGATGAAAGTAGCTCATATCCTAGGCTGTTGAGGATTGGATGGGCTAATTATAATCTAACAGTTATCAACTTCAATAAGAGAGTGATGACTTTTGAGAATTGCGACATGTAGATAATTGCCCCATTGGATCCGAACGAAGGAAGAAGGTACGTCGAACCAGTAAAGAAAGAAGTCGTGGGAGGATGGGATCATGCATTCATTATTTCAGAGGATTAGATCCATCCCACCATGGACGGTGAGTTGGAATGGCGAAGTGATAGCTCTGCATCATCGGATTCTAACAATGCACTAGAGAATTGGCAGAATCGGCTACATGAAGTATCGATCCAGAAATGTGGGTGAGTCACGCAGTCGTTGCATTGGGTCACAATATAGGTTATTGAAATGCCAACATATGAAGGGATACCTAACTTCAATGTTTTTATTGATGAATTTGAAGAAAAAGTATCAAAACCTCAACGATTGTTGGCACTGGAGGAAGCACTAAAGGAGCCTCCAGCAAGATGGTGGGTGATGCATAAGAACTCGATCGGAGGTTGGTCAATATGTCACAGACTGATGGAACTTTGATTTGAAGCAACAAAGCACTACTGGGGAAAGAAGTATTATGGAAGGAATGATCCAAATAACCATCTGGTTGCATGTTAGACTGCATGGGTATCAAGACCAAAGGACGAATGGGTACATTCTTTTTTCCACATGCTAGACGAGATGTCGCAATAATGGTATGTATCAGCAGAAATAAGAATGGAGATTACAACATGGGAATAATTAACCGTCTTTTCAGTCACACTTTCATATTTCAAATTTTTATTCAATAATGCATAGCACACTTTAGCACTTTTGAAAGATCGTCTTGGAAGCAGTTCCAAAGGCATTTCCCACATAATCATATGAGGCCTCAGTAATGCATTTGATGATGGAATGTTATAATGTCACAAGAAAACCAGATGATGGGGATGATCCAAGGAATATTAATAATGCAGAATCCAAAGGAAGTCGGGATATCGCATCACCAAAGATATTGAACAACAGATTCCAACAACCTTTTAAGATATGGAAGGTCAACATTGGGACGGAAGAAAACTGAAAGTTCTCTAGTGTAGGTGATTATTGGGACAAAGCCACTATGGAAAAGATCATTGATTTTCTGCACAAGTTCCAGTATTTATGTTTGACAAAATTTGATGAGATGAAAGGGGTTTTAGGAGACTTGGAGAGATGAAAATACAGGTAAATCCAGATGTGAAGCCAGTAAAGCAACTTCCTTATCGATTGAACCCGTGCTACAAGGAACAAGTCAAAGATGAGCTCAATAGGATGCTAGATGTTGGAATCACCAATCCCCTGGAAAAATCAGAATGGATGAGTCTGATGGTTGTTCAAGATAAGAAGATGAGGGGAATTTGGATCTTCGTCAACCTCTAGAAGCTTAATGATGCATACCTCCATAATATGTTCCCAACACCATTTACTTACAAAGTATTGGAAGGAGTTGGTGGACAATAGATATATTCATTCACAGATGGATTTTTAGGCTACCATCAAATAAATAATGTGAAGGAATATTGGCACAAGATGAATTTTGAGACAGAATGGAGATGTTTTTGGTACACTATGATGTCATTGGGCCTAAAGAATGCACGTACGGTCTTCTCAAGGATAGTAGTCGATTTTTTTAAATCTTTCATTCAAAAATGTTTTGTGTTTTATATGGATGATTGGACTATGTATGGGTTGGTGAAATACCACATTGCGAACCTGTGACTGATGTTGGAGAGATGTCAACAACATCAGATCTCGCTAAATATGAGGAAATGTATATTTTTTGTGTCATTTTAAATTTTTTTAGGACACATCATCTACAAGGAAGAAATGTTGGTAGATCCTACTAATATCATGATAATCATTAAGCTGGCTCCACCAACAAAGGTGAAAGAACTCAAGGAAAAATTGGGCCATACCGGGTATTCTCGAAAGTTCATAAGGGGATACAGCGATCATAACACCGATGGAGAAGTTGTTGAAGAAGGATGTGAAATTCAAATGGATCCATGAGTTTCAAGGGAGTCTCAACACTCTCAAAAATAACATAGTCACAATGGAAATATTGGTCTTTTTGAACTAGATGAAGAAATTTCACATCCATGTCAATGCATCATCAGTTGTAGTAGGACTAATTTTGGCACAGCTAGGTGAAGGAGTATTCACCACCCAATATCCTTCGCAAGAAATAAATTGTCATCTATGGAAAGTAACTATTGGGACAAGAAAAGTGCACAAGGAAGAATCTGACACGAAAGCAAAGGAGGAAAAGTGCACACGCGGTGGGACAAAAGCAGGTCAAGAAGGAAGCGAATGAACCGACACAGAAAGATAAAACATGCATGTGGTGGAGAAAGGAAGGATAAGAATGGAAAGGAAGCACGGCGCAGAGCAGAGGAAGTTGCAACAGGGTGGTGTGACGAGGAAAAGCACATCCAGAGTTGGTGGAAGAAGTAACTAGAAGATTTAATGTTGGATAGGTGGAAGTCAAGGAAGACTGTAGAAGGATGAACCAGCAGAAGATAGAAGGATAGTTTTGCGGCTAGTTATGACTAGTAAAGATGAGCTGAAGGACATTTCTGCGGCTAGTTAAGGCTATTGTTAATGCATTACAGGACTTTTGGGGCTAGGTATGGGCCGACATTTAATGTAGCAGAGATATTTGGTAACCACTTGAGTCTGTAATAACTAAGTAGTACTCAGTTGGCCTTGTGTGGTCTGGTAAATTATATAAATAGAAGGAACCAGCTGTGTATAAGGGTTCAGTCGGTTAGATTAGATTCAGTTAGATTCAACAATCTAGATTGTTAGAGAGTTAGAAGCAGTAAGGTTGACTCATAGGAGAGTCTAGTAGAAGGAGAAGGTTGTTGATCCATGGTTCTTGTAGTTGTGTGCGCATACCGCTAGTAAAGTAGAAGAGTCAATCCAAGATGTGAGTGGATCAGTAGGAGTAGATAGAGACAAAACCAAAGAGCATAAGAGAAAGAAGATTGAGTCAGAAAGACATATCTTAAGAACAGTCTGCAAGTTGTAGGCTGCAAGGTGCTACCTATATTTCCCATGCCATATAAAGAGCACCTTGGTGATTTTCCCCAGATGGGTTTCCACGTTATTTCATGTGTTATATGGATGAATGTTTTTGAATGGTGAATGTTTATGTGAATGTTTTCTTATCTTACATTATTGCAGTTACAGTTGTTGTTGAATGTATGCCACAGTATGAATGAATTATTGTTTAAAAGTATTGATGGACTGTCGTGTATGATTTCATGGTTAAGATGCTAAGTTAAAATATAAGTCATGCACTGTCTATCAAGTATAAGGAATCGGCTGCATCGCATAGTTGCGCTAGTTGTTAAATTTTAAGAACAAGGTCATGTCACACAAGTAGCCTGTGGCACTTGGTGGTGCTGTTGTCACATAGTGAAGGACTCCATCCCATCATCTTTGTCAAGAGCCTTTCTCACATTCCAAGGGACTATAATCCCTCGCCAACTGTGGAAACATGGTTTTGGTAGCTACCCATTAAGATATCTCAGGTGAGACTGGGCCTGCCTTGTGAGCGTTGCCGACTGAGCTTGCTCTTTCGGGCCAGTGTACTTTGGTGTCTTGTTATTATTGTGTTTTTTTTGAACCATGGGTCAAAACAAGGGAGATAAAGAGGCCAATAGGAACTACACCATGACGGAGCGAGAAGGGTTGGTGATGGTATATGCACTGCAAAAATTATTCCACTATCTATTGGGAGGACACTTCAAGATGTTCACCGATCATTCAGCATTGAAATACCTGGTCAATAAGACTATTTTCAGGGGGAATATCATATGCCAATGTTTTCTACTCTTCCAAGAATTTGATTTTGAGAGCATTTTGAATACGGGTTGATTGAATGTCGAACCAGGCCATTTGTCGATGATTGAGACAGGTGAAGAACCAAACAGCATCAAGGATGGTTTACCTAATGCACAGTTGTTTAAGGGAGGAATGGTAGATGACCATTATGAATAGATTATCTAGTTCTTATTGACAGGAAAAGCACTTGAAGACTACACGACAAGCCATAAGAAACAATTGGTAGTTCGAGCAGCATATTTTCAGCTTATTATGTTCTAGTTTTACAAGATAGGGCCAGATGATATTTTACACGGATATGTCCTATTGCATGAGTAGGAGAGAATATTCGCTGATGCGCATGATGGATCTGTAGGAGTACATTATAGAGGTCACGCAACCGCGAAGAAGATGCTCTGAGCTGGATTATGGTCTCCAACGATGCATAATGATTCCATAGACTATGATAAAAGTTTCAATTTATGTCAAACGATAGGGAAGCCATCATGACGGGATGAGATGTTGTTGGTACCTCACGTACTATTGCAACCATTTGATAAGTGGGATAAGGATTTTTTGGGACCCATCAATTCACCAAGAAAAAGGACAGGTGTATGATACATTATTACTGCGATGGACTATTTGACTCGATCAACGAAAGAAGCACCAATGACGAATTATACTACTGCGACTGCAGCGAGGTTCCTATTCAAAAATTTCATTACTCAATTTGATTGTCAAAAGATACTGATGAGAGACCAAGGGATTCACTTTATTAATTGCACCATTAGTGCAACGACAGAGGAATTCAAGATTCATCACAAGAAGAGCGCCCCATATCACCTGCAAGCGAATGGAACAGTTGAGGCATTCAACAAGGTGTTGGAACATGCGCTAACAAAGGTATGTAACGCAAACCATGGTGACTAGGATTTTAAAATTCTTGGGATATTATGGGCATACAAAACTATGTGTAAATGGTTGACGGATAAAACACCATTCAAGTTGGTCTATAACCAAGAGGTTGTGATTCCAATGGAGTAAATTGTTGAAGTATTTGTAACTTCATAATGTATTCACTTGTATATATTATGTCTTGTACACCGATGTTTATTCCAAGAAGTGTCTATAATGTATTTGAGTCATGTCATGCCCCGATGTTCCTATCAAGAGATTCAATAATGTAAACAAGTCATGTCAAGTCATTGTGGGTAACCCTCCTATTGTTCAAGGGTTAAAGTCCCTGCAATTTCGGGGCCTTAGGGTTATTAGACTCTCCTAGAGAAGTCATCCCTAGTGAGTTATTGTCAAGTTGGGAATTAGTATAAATAGAGAGTGAGCCTTTCTATTTATCAAACATTCACTCACACTCAATTGTAGCACATAACGGAGAGAGAAGAGGTTGTTGGGAAAAGAGAGAGAGAGACTACTGCTGTCAGGAGATCATCTTACTATTTTGGGGTTTTACTTTTGGTGTTTATTCTATCTCTGAGGAAGTTGTGGGGTTTTCTCCTTTATGGTTTCCCCAAGGAAAAACATTGTGTTCATTGTCTCTTATGTTTGATTGATGTGCTTGTTATTCTCTCAATTAAAGATCCTAATATAATGCTAGCTTAAATGATAAATATCTAACATGGTATCAGAGCTAACCAGAGAAGAAGACACTATGCAGCTGCGAAAACTAGGGATTCCTACTTTTTGGATCTCTCTCCATCTATTTTCAGCAAAAGAAGGTTGGGCTGACTCTCCTCTCCAGGGCGCATCTTTCTGTCGAAGCAGAATCTGATTCTGAGCATTTTTCAGTTTTTTATCTAACATTACTGCCGAAAATTAGGGCTTTCCACAGAAGTGGAATTTTTGAGTGAGCCTGGATTGATCTACTCCTCAAAATCGGATATTAGATATCAATATCAAAGATTTTGGTTGGACAGAACTCCAGGAAATTCAAACCCTAATCTACTCCTGAACCAGCTCTGCATAAATTCAACTCCAGATCCAGATATGACATCTTAACCTGGTAAGATCTAAATCTTTTGTATTCCCATTTGAGGTTCTTAGTTAAGATGTCTCATCATACCAAGCTTGATGAAAAGCTTGAGGGAGCTAATAACTTCTGAGCCTCGAAGTATAGGATCTCCCTAGTCCTAGAAGAAAATGAGTTGGACTCCTATATCAATGAGGAGGTTCCAGTTCCAGAGGGAGATGAGTCTAAGGCCTTACACAAGAATAAATTGGTCATGGCTAAGAGGGTTATTTCTGATTCAATCAAGGATGACCTCATACCATAGGTGTCCTCCCTAAAGAAACCTAAATCTATGTTTGATTCCCTGACCAAACTGTTTGAAGGGAAGAACATAAGCCGGAAGATGACTCTGAGAAACCAATTGAAGAATGTAAAGATCCAAAATCCAGATACCATCCAGTCTTACTTTACAAGAGCCTCTAAGATCAAGGAACAGCTGGAAGCAGTATATGAAGAAGTGGATAATGCAAATATTGTGATGACCACCTTAAATGGTCTTCCTAGGGCATGGGACTCTTTCATTCAAGGGAACTGTGCCAGAAAGAAGCTAGTCATTAGAGGAAATTTCAACTCAAAATGTGTCTTTTAAATCTAATTCAAATTCCATGTCATCATGTGTTAGCCAATGAAATTTATTTAAATTTGAAATACCGTATAGGTCTTAAACACTTTTTTAATATAAATTTGGGGATAGGTATCTGTTGTGCCCCTACCCAACAGCCTTTAAAAAAAACATTATTTCATCAAACAAAATTGTATTTTGTTTTGATGAAATGTTTGAATTTCATATAGCAAAACTAAAGAATTGATAGCTACTGAAATGGTGACATTCCAGCAGCTACTGAAACATGAAATTCAATGTTTTTAAAAAGAAATCTTTGCGAACTATGGATTAGTTGACAAAATCATTACTTTGAAATTATCATTTTGAGTGGATTTGCATTGAAAATCAAGTGATTAATGTTAATCATTTTTCATAACTTAATCTTGAAATCTTATCCAAATATTTATCATTTGATTTTATTATGTGATATTGTTATCATGAATATTGATAAGGTTTTGAAATTGGAAGGCTGATTATTAGATTTTTGGCACCTTATAAAATGGTTAATTTTGATTCAATTATTCAACTTGGTAATGTTGATTCATGAAACAATGGATATTGGAGGATAAAACCATGCATTTGAGTTAAGAGTTTTACTAAGCCTATCCTATTATTTTTGCTATATTATTTAAAAGTGTTGAATAAATAAAGATCAAATGAGTATCTTTGCAATTAATAAACTTTATTTATTTTTATTATTTATACAAAATAAATAAACCTTTTAATTATTTTGTATGAATATAATGTATAAATAAAGTTCTTTGATCTTTTTAATAATTACCTAGAATTTTAGGTATAATTGACACTTTATTATTTTAAATTTTATCATATTTGCAAAAATACTAGGAATCAACATGAACGAGCATACTTTTTCTTTTTGTTGAAGGTTATTCTCTGATTTATTCACCAGTTATTTGAATAACGCGCCATGTTATGGTTATCAATGAAAGTTAAAAGGGTGATCGTTTTAATGGAAAGGCTTGTGTATTTTGTTTTAGTCACAATGGGATCCTCGCATTAAGTCAGCCGAATCTATGGATTATTACACTGCCACTGACAATAAAACAAATATCCAATAAATTCTGAAATATTTCAATTGCATACGTTGAAACAAATCACAGAGTTTTGAAAACGCTGAAACAACTGGATTCGTGCCACCATGTTGAGATTATTTCTACTAGATCGCCAGCGTTAGGAGACAATCTTGCTAAACTGAACGATAAAAATGGTTATTAAGTTGTTTGAGTGCAGTGATATCTTCAAAATTTTAATGAGAATCACCTCGTAATAATGCTATTAAACAAAATCACTAAGTTTGAGGAAGGAAGATGTTGTCATGTGTCGTTATTTACTGCTGTAAAGTTTCATTTTTGTTAATCAGCATTGAAGACATAAACCCTAAAATCCATCAATATCAACGCCATCGCATATGTGAAGGAGGTGCCAGAAAAATCGAAGGGATCACAGTGATCTTCTCTACCGGATCACGCTGGTTTTAAGTGTCCAGCAATAAAAATATTTTTCTGTTTTAAGAATGATAGAGGGAGATGATTTTATTTTTTTTATCCTATTCTTTTATCTGATTATTTTTATAAGTATTTCCTCTCTTTACGTGAGCGATTGGATTATGTTGTTGCATGTTAATAAAATAAGGAGGAGCAGTTCAAATTCCTGAGAAATTGCTGGGGCTGAGAGAGAAACGAAACTGCCGGGAAACGAATTTCATTTTCAGCCAGTTATTAAAAACGCGTTCTCAACTGACAGGCGTTTTTCCGGGGCATATTGTGAGCAAATGGAGGCAGATCTTAAAAATATAGCACATGGGTTTTCTTCAGAACGGACCCATTTATCTTTACTCAGGTGGATTTCGCCAGAAAATGATGGATTCAAGGAGATTTCGGGGATCCTTTGAACGTGATTTTTGCAGTTGTGGCCGGCAAAAATTCACCTGTGTAAAATTTAATTTGCTTTCCATTTCTTTTTATCTGGGTTTATTTAAACAGACTAGAATTTGCTGGTTGAAGGAGGGGGGAGTCTCTGCAGAGTAGAGTGAACATTTTCTCAGATATTCTGTTTCTATTGGAAAAATTGATTTTTTCAAATAGAATGGAGACACTGCTGTTCAGTAAGTCAGGAGGACATTAGACAGAGCTAAAGAGACTTTTCTTGAAGGTTCTGGAAATGATTTTTCCTGAAGGAGGGGTCGATATTCCATGAAAAGGGAACCACAAGACCGGGTTGATTTGTTTGCGACTTTAGACAGCTACCTGTCTGCAGCCACGACATTGTTAACTGGTGATATTATCAATATATGTTGTTCAATTTGTATACTTGGCATATGTTCGTGATGTCCATTTGTCTTGTGATTTTTTTTACTTTAATAACGTTTGCTGAAATTCTCTAAAGAATTTTACATATATATTCCTCTTATATGATTATCGATATTGCATGTTTTCGATTTCTGCTGATAGGTCATGTTGTGTAACCAATGATCGATATTTTTTTTTACATGGTGTGTAATTAATTACTGTGTGGCCCTAGTTAATGTTTAAACTGACTTGAATATTATCAAGGTTTGTCCATGTGGTAATTCTACCAGTATAAATTGACTTCATGGTTAAGTTCTTTTATTGCTCCTGATTGGAATAGAAATGTTTAGAACAGATCAATAGTTGTTTCTTGTGAACTATTTTATAAAAACAGCCATTGAATCAGATATTTATATCCATATTACATTCAGGTTATTTTCTAATTTTTGTAATTAATGTATATTTGTGAATAGTGCAAATTTGTAATACATTTAACATGTTAATAATTGATTAACTTTTGATTATAAGTTAAGTTAATTGAATGGATTTAGTTTATACGTTAATTTAATTATATTATTAGTAAGCGGATTAATTAGTTAATTTGTACATTCATTAACTGGTTTGATTTGTACATTCGATTTAATTAACCAAAGTAATAGCTTTAGTTTTATCTTTTAGACTTAGTTTAGTTAGACTTTCAGGCTAACAGAGCCTTTAAACCTGTCGGAAACAACCATCCCAAACAGCTTGGAACCTGCTGTAAGGATCCCGGTCTGGGTTGTCTTCCCCGTTACGTGCATAGTCACATATGCCCGTCAACAGTATCATAAAAAAACTACTTTTTTGTTTCTATTTTCGACATATCTCCTTGTGTTTTTACTCAAATTTTGATCAGGAGAGCTTTGGAAATGGAATTTAATTCCACATCCAATGAGTACCCACTCAACATCCTTTTGACCAGCCCAGATACCCCAAAAACAAGAAATACCTGAAAAAATGTGATGATGGCATCATCATCATGTTTTTTCAAGTATTCCTTGTTTCTGGCATATCCAGGCCCATAAAAAGTATGTCGAGTGGGTACTCGTTGGATGCAGAATTAAATTCCACATCCAACGAGCTCTCCTGATTGAAAATTGAGTAAAAACATAGGGCGATATGTCAAAAATACAAACAAAAAAGTAGTTTTTTTCTTTTCTTCCTACAAAATTAATAAATATTTTAACTATTATTTTATTAATTTTTTTTAGGAGGCCCATTTTGAGTTGAAATTTCCTCTAATGCAAGTTCAACAGACTATGGGAATAATTCTCTCAAGAAGAAGCTCGGATAGCAGCTCGAGAAGAAAAGATGGGAAGTGAAGATCAAACTCTCATAGTCCACACCAAGAAAACCCGAAGGGACCATCATCAGTCCAAAGGTAAGAATTCACGCTCTAGAAGAGATTTGTCTACTATTAGATGTTACACATGTGATGATAAAGGACACATATCCAAATACTGTCCTAAAAGCAAAGGGAACTCTCACAAGAAAAGGGGAAACAAGAGAAGACATCATGCTCATGTTGCAAAGGATGATGAACCTTCGACAAAGAAAATCAGACAAGAAAGTGATGATTCTTCAAGTGATGAAGAATATGTGCCGATCTCCACTCTCACGGGAACTATCTCACATGGAAGCAATGATTGGCTTATAGATAGTGGTGCTACCAAACATATGACGGGATTCAAAGAATCCTTTGTGAAACTATTTGAACATGAGTCACCTCATAAGGTGAAACTTGGGGATGACTACCAGTATCCAATAAAAGGTAGTGGTGAATCCTCCTATAAGCTAGACGTTGGAAAGTATATGAAGATGAAAAATGTATTTTTTGTATGAGGACTAAGAAGAACCTCCTCTCCATATCTGCATTGGATGTAAAAGGAATGAGGGTTGATTTTGTAGATGGCCAAGTTCTTATGTGGCCAAAAGGAAAGAATTTTGATGATGCAGTAGTGATTGGGGAACAAGAAGGAGGTCTATACAAATTGAAGGGCCAACCAAAACAAGCTTTGGTTCATGACTTAGTAGAACCAAATGAAATTTGGCATAGAAGGCTTGCACATGTGCATTACAGGGCACTACCACTTGCAAGAAAAGTTGTTGAAGGTCTTCCAGAAATGTAGACAAAACATGATGCTGTCTGCAAAGGATGTGCAAAAGGAAAGAACACAAAGAAGACATTTCCAAGTAGCGAGAGTAAGTGTAACACCCTGATTTTGATCCCTTTGCATTAGATGTATATGATGTATATATTGTAAGTAATCATGGTACGGAGCTAAAGGCAAAGGCCCCACCATCAATTTGTTACGCTATGTTTCGAATTGAAATTGTCATCGATGGCATGTTGGGGCATGCGGCATACATATTGAGTTTTGTCATCATGTAAATATGCATATTTAATTAAATACCCTAACCATCTATGTTCGTGGCAACTAAAATGAGAAGGGGCGTGATTTTCACGAGGATAAGGGGGGGGGGGTGTCAAACCTTGAGGCATGAGAGAAAATCCATGTGTCACCACCCTGTTTTCATTTTTCCCATCTTTCCTTGTTTTATCCAACAACCACCATTAAAAGTTGCTACTGTTAGTTGGGGCAGTTATGGCTGGGAGTGGAGTGTGGCAGGACTGTCAGTCCTTTCCCACACACACACTCCACCTGCGGGTTGACCTCACGATGGCAAGCAAAATAAAATCACCGCCATCACTCCAGCTGACTCTCCACTCTCTCCACTATGCATGCTCTCCATTGTCTGTTCATCCTCACACAGGGACGTTTGTCTATTCATTTTTCTCTCACGCATAGGTTTCTTTCCTGTTTTTAGTCTCACGTAGCCAAGAGAGAGGAGCCGTCTCCACTTTCATTCACATTTTTCCACACAGATAAATCTGGTGTGTTTCGATCTGTATTTGCGATTTGGTGCAAATATTCTCTCACACACTGCGTCCTGCATTGTTGTTACTCACGCAGCAAGATGGGGGCTGTTTGGTCACTATCACCCATGATTTTTCCTATGGAGAGCCACTTTTATGCTCAGGGACTGTGTGTAATTTTTCCTTACCGATTTGTGGCTCGTGCATATGTTTTTCCGTCTGTATTTTGGGGTCTGGTGCAAGTTTCCCTCATGCACAGGTTGGGAGACTATATTTTCTTCCCCAGTGTGTTCTGTGTAAGTTTTTCTGATTGCTTTGTTGCCCAGGATGGGCTGTTGTTTTCCCCATGTTGTGAGTTGTGTTTACTGATGCATTTTGGGACTGTTGTAATTCTCTTGGGGGTCATTTTGGCCATGATAAGGCCAAGAACGACTCAGGAGTCCTTTTCCCTGTTTAAGCTGTAACTGCTGATTGATTGCATCCGTACAATGGTTGGTCTTCGGACTGTGTTGGGAGCATGGATGGGGGCTTGGGTTGCTTGATTAACCTGGTGTGTTTGGAAACCACACAAACAGAGCTAGAGGGTTGGATTTCTTCTCCACAACCCCTAAATAGCACTAGAAGGGAAGTCAGGGCTTGAGGGACTGTGTAGCAGAGAAGGGACTGATTCCTTGTGTTGGGTGTGTGTGGGTGTCTTAGAAGTTAGGCTAGTTCTGGTGTAGGTGTTCCTAGCTCTGTAATGGGCTCACCAGCTTATCATTTAGCCTTTTCCAGCTCCTTGATGGCCTGATAAACCCAACTGTGTTGGCTTGGCTGTGTTTTGTGTAAGCCTACTTGTTCCTTATTCCTTGGAGAATCATGCCCAGCTCGGGGGTGGCAGCATTGCTGAGAGATTAAGCAGCATGCTGGCCTATGGTTGGGTGGAACGTTGTAGCAACATAGCTAGTTGCGGAACGAGTTCTTCATAAGATAAGTTATCTTGTCTATTTTACTTCTGCAATCATATTTTCTGTTAATGAATGTGATGGACATGTTGAATGCTTGTCTGAACGTATGTTTGCTTTCACTGTATGATAAATGATCATGTATGTATGTTCTATTTCAAAGCATTTTGTTTCAGCATTTCAGCAATCTATGAATGCACATCTTCATGGGGCTGGTTTCTCGGATGGTTAACGCCATGGTAGCGTCCTCTTCACCGGTCGGAGGGTCGGGGACGTTAAAGTGTGGTATCAGAGCTCATGTTGCAGCATGGGCCTGAATGAGCCATGAAAGATACACTTACAGAGGCAGGATTTCTTTCTGCCCAGCAAAGATTAGAAGTTATGACAGAAAACTTCCACAAAAATTTGTCTAAGTGTTTGAACTGTTGGTTCATCGAAACACTTAGTGGTAAGGACTTCTGAGGCAGCGGAGAGCTAGGCAGAAACACACCCAACGGAGGACAATTGGAAGGAAAATTATGGAAAATTTTCTAAGTGTTTCACATCCGTCGACGAAAAATAGTTTAAAATTTTTTCTAAGGCCCGAAATTGTCGGCTATCGGAAGAAGATCGAATATGGTCCGCCATTGCAGCTGCTGATGGAACCATTTCACCAACGAAAAGAAGAGGATTGAGCCGATCAAGAGGTGAAAAGGGAAGACAAAGGGGAAAATTTCAAAAAAAATTCTAAGTCCTAGAGTCACCAGCCATCGATGAGGGATAGGTGATCGAGCGTTCGTCGTTGCAGCTAGCTAGTGAACTATCCTTCCAACAGATAGAGGCTTCAACCATTGATGTCGCAGTGATTAGTACTTCCACCAGCTAATGAGAAGAAAATTTGAAAATTTTGTTTAAGGATAAGGTCATTGAAAATTTATTGAGGATTGGATCACCGATCGGGTACGTTAAAGGTTTGAGAATCCTCCGTTGCGGCTGCTTAGTCGACTATCTCACTGATGAACTTGTCCTCCAGTCGCCGATGCCGAAGTAGTAATGAACAGTAACCTCGGGCAGCAACGACAAACAGGGGATGACCAATGATGGATAGGGGAAGTTTTCACCGATAGGCAAGAAAAGGATCAGCGAAAAATAGTTGATTGGTTGCCAGCATTATGGACGCCTAGAGGACTGAGATTTCGATGCCACAGTGGGATGACGTTCAGACCGCAGACAAAACTGTGATCTGCGGAAGGAATTAGACAAGCGACTCGCCGGTCGAAAGTCTAGATGTTTGAATAGCCTAGTTTCATCGACAATTAGGTTCAGAAATTTGGATCTGGATCTGATACAGTGGAACGAAATAGGTGAACAGTCCTCCGTGTCGCCGATGCAGATCAGAAATTTGGCAATTTGCCCGTTGAAACGCCGAAAAATTTGTGCGGAAGAGCCCCGATGAAGAGAAGGAAACTTCTGCTTTTCGAAGTGGAAATTTTCTTAGAAAATTCTAACTGTTTTAGCAGATTTCAGCGAACTGTTAGTGGATTACATACCTGAATATGAAATAGAGAAAATTCTGTGTTTTAGCATAATTGTTGTTTTATGAATTCCAAAAGAAAAGGTAAGTAATTCTGATTTATATTCATATTATGCATCTAACAGTTTGATACAACACATTTGTAGAACTTTAGATAACTTCCAAGAGCAGTACTCCAGGGAGAACAGTGTGGTAAAGCCAGAGGTGGTTCAGTCATGAGAACCCATGACGGGTATGATGCTTGGGATTCTTACAAGCGAGCAGAGGATGCCATGGGAGAAAATGTCCATAATGGAAATGATGACATAGAGTCTAATGGAAGGAGATTCCAGGGGACACCATCTGAGGTTGCAACCACCATGATAAGCTTAATTAAAGCCCAGGAAGAGAAGCATCAGTTGAATGCTACAATGTTGCAGAGTTTGACAAACTTGCAAAGAAAGATAGACTCTGGACGAGGTACAGCAAGGCCAGAAGGCGGTAAGAGCAACACTAGAAGAAGAAGAAGGACTTCTAGTGGATCAAATGATTCTAAAGTATCCAGCGGGGATACAAGTTCTTCTTCTCATAAAAGAAAAAGAAAAAGAAAGAGACACCATAGGGATCGCTCTCGGGATGAATTTAAGAAAGCTAAACCTCCTGCATTTGATGGTGAGGTAAAGACTGGACAAGAGGCTGAATCTTGGATTCTTGGGATAAAGAAGTACTTTTAAGTGCATGATTATTCAGGAAACATGAAGGAAAGAGTTTCCATATTCAATCCGAATGGAAGGGCATCCATTTGGTGGGAACACTTCAAGCAAGTAAAGAGGATTAGTGAACGGAGACTTAAGTGGAAACAGTTCAAGAAGTATTTCAAGAAGAAATACCTCTCTGACAAATATTATGATGAGAAGATTAAGGAGTTCCATGAGATAAGATTGGGACAGAAAACCATGGAATAATATGCAAATAAGTTTTTGGAGATGTTGAGGTATGTCCGGTACATCAGAGATGAAAAAGTGAAGGTCCAGCATTTTCTGAGTGGATTACCTCAGTCTTACAAAGATAGAATTGAGTTTTATGAACCTATAACTCTTGAGGAAGCAATAAGGAAGGCTAAGTATTGCTATGAGCAAATCAAAGGTAAGCCAGATTACCATAAGGCATGGAAGGACAAGAAGAATGAGAATTTTGACTAAAGAAAGAAAGGTTTCAAACCTTCTAACTTCAGGAATCAGCAGAAGAAACCATCCCAAGCTGCGAGTAAACCAATTGGAGTGACAGGAGAAAAACCTAAAGATCCACAACAGAATAGAGGGCCACTTCAATGTTTGAGATGTGGAGGACCCCACATGCGCAGAAATTGTCCACTCGAAGATAAGAGTGCAAGGCCAGCTTATAACATTCAAGAAGCAGAAATAGTGGGTCAAGTAGCAAGGGCAGTCCCTAGGATTTATGCAGCACTAGAGGATTGCCAAGCAGATCACCAGTCAACTATGGTTGAAGTAGCAGGTAAGATTGTTGAGCAATTTGTTTCTATTTTTGTTGACCCTGGTTCTACTCACGGTTACATTACTCCTAGAGTAGTGGAGATTTGTGCTTTTAAGAAGGTAAAGCATAGGAAAATCTTGGTTAGTTCAGCTAGCCACTGGAACTAAGAGAAAATTCAATGAAGTGGTAGAGAAATGTCCATTGGTCATGGATGGATTGGTCACTTGTGTAGATCTGAATGTTCTATCGCTTAGTTCCTATGATGTTCTCATTGGAATGGATTGGTTAGAAGCTCACAGGGTAAATCTTGACTGTTATAATAAGACTTTTGAATGCATGAATGAAGAAGGGAACCTAGTAGTTTTGAAAGGTATTCCAAAGGTGATTTTAGTAAGGCAGGTTTCAGCGATGCAGTTAAAGAAGTTCTATAGGAAGGGTTTCTAGTTGTATGCAGATCACATTTTGGAGACATCAGGAGATGAAACTCCTAGGTTGGAGGACTATCAGGTGTTACAAGAATTCAGGGATTCGTTTCCTAATGAGATTCAAGGGCTTCCTCCAAAGAGGGACATTGATTTCACAATTGAACTTGTGCCAGGAGTAGCACTAGGGTCCAAGACACCCTACAGGATGAGTACACCGGAGATGCTAGAGTTGAAGATGGAACTGCAAGAGTTGGTGGAAAAGAAGTATATCCGACCAAGTGTGTCTCCTTGGGGAGCACCAGTTCTGTTTGTAAAGAAGAAAGATGGTACACTCAGGTTATGTATTGATTACAGACAGCTGAACAAGGTTACTATGAAGAATAAATACCCTTTGCCTACGATTGATTACCTCTTTGATCAAATGAGAGGAGAAAAGGTATTTTCCAAGATTGACTTGAGGTCTGGTTACCATCAGGTGAGAATCAAGGATGAAGACACTCATAAGACAGCCTTCAGGACAAGGTATGGACATTATGAGTTTGTAGTGGTACCATTTTGTCTCACAAATGCACCAGCTACATTTATGTGCCTTATGAATAGTGTCTTCAGCAGATATCTGGATAAGTTTGTTCTTGTTTTCCTTGATGACATTCTTGTCTATTCTAAGAATGAGGAAGAACATGAAGAGCATTTGAGATTGACATTGAAATTGCTCAGGGAGCATCAGCTGTATGCGAAACTGAGCAAGTGTGACTTCTATAGAGATAGAATTCAGTATTTGGGTCACATTATCTCATAAGAGGGTATATCTGTGGACCCTGAAAAGATTGAATCCATTATGAATTGGCCTACTCCAAGAAATGTGACAGATGTAAGATCCTTTATGGGAATTGCAGGATACTATAGGAGATTCATTGAGGGATTCTCCAAAGTTGCACGTGCCATCACTTCTTTGCAAAAGAAGGGGATGAATTTCGAATGGACATCGAGGTGTGAAGAAAGTTTCCATAGGTTGAAGAATCTTCTCACCAGTGCAGCCGTATTGAAGGTTGCATATCCAGAGAAAGACTTTGTGGTGTGTACCGATGCATGTAGGCAAGGGCTTGGAGGATTCCTTATGCAGAACAACCATGTGATATGCTATGAGTCAAGAAAGTTGAAGGAGCATGAGAAGAACTATGCCACTCATCATCTAGAGCTTGCATCCATAGTACATGCTCTCAAGATGTGGAGACATTACTTGATGGGTAGGAGATTTGAGCTCAGAACAGACCATTGTGGTCTGAAGTATTTGTTTGATCAACCTACTCTAAATGCTAAGAAAGTAATATGGATGGAATTTTTATGTGAATTTGATTTTGAAATCAAGCACATAAAAGGGAAAGAAAACAAGGTAGCTGATGCACTCAGCAGGAAGATGCAAGAAATGCATGTGGCATCTCTTAGTATTTACTAATCGAATTTGAAACAATAGATTGTTAGTCATGCTGCTGGAGATGAATTGTATGAGCAGGTAAAATACAAATTGCAACAGCAAAGTCTTGAGAAGAGGTATGAGGGATATAAATTGCAAGAAGATGGACTTCTCACTTATCAAGGTAGAATTTATATCCCAGATGTAGCAGATTTGAGGAGAGTTGTCATGGATGAAATCCATCAAGCTCCGTATTCTGGTCACCCAGGATATCAGAAGACAATTGCTACAGCCAGGAAGCAATACTTCTGGCCAAGAATGAAAAAGGACATGGCTGAATACATTTCCAGGTGCATGAAATGTCAACAGGTAAAGGTTGAGAATCAACACCCTGTAGGTTTGTTGCAGCCTTTGCCAGTTTCGGAATGGAAATGGGAAGTTATTTCCATGGAATTTATTACAAGATTGCCGATGACTTGGAGACAACATGATTCCATCATGGTTGTGGTGGACAAGTCGACAAAGGCAGTGCATTTTATACCGGTTAATTCTACGCATAAGACTGATGACATTGCAAGGATATTCATGAAGGATATTTTCAAATTGCATGGATTGCCTAAGGCAATAGTCTCTGACAGAAATTTCAAGTTCACGTCCAACTTTTGGAAGGGGTTGTTTGCAGATTTGGGTACAAAGCTAAACTTCAGCACTGCATACCATCCTCAGACAGATGGGCAGACAGAGAGAGTTAACCAAGTGCTTGAAGATATGCTTCGCATGCATGTGATGGACAAACCAGCCAAGTGGGAAGATTACTTGCGCTTAGTAGAGTTTGCTTATAACAATGGACAACAGGAATCCTTGGGGATGAGTCCATATGAAGCTTTGTATAGAATAAGGTGTAGGACCCCAGTGACTTGGGATAACCCAGTGAATAGGGTTGTGCTTGGGCTAGAATTGCTCAGGGAAATGGAGCAAGAGGTTGTAAAGATCAAGCAGAATCTGAAAGCAGCATAGGACAGACAGAAAAGCTATGCAGATAAGCATAGGGTGAACAGGGAGTTCAGTGTTGGGGATAATGTTTACCTCATAGTGAGGGAAAAGAAGATTTCCTTGAATCTTGGAAGTTGTGCCAAGTTGTCACCAAGATACTGTGGGCCATTTGAAGTGCTTGAAAGAATAGGGCCCGTTGCATATAGACTTGTATTTCCTTCTAGCACTAGGGCTCATAATGTTTTTCATGTTTCTTTGCTTAAGAGATATGTACATGATCCTAACCATGTAATAAATTGGGATTTGATTCAGGTGGAACCCGAGGGAGAGTTCCAAATCGAGCCAATACGCATCCTCGACAGGAAGGTCACAATGCTCCGGAATAGGGCCATAGGGCAGGTAAAGGTGCAATGGGAGCACTACGGGCCTCAAGAGGCTACATGGGAGCTGGAGGATGCCATGCGGTTGGTACAACCATTTTTGTTCAATTCTGTGGAACACTAAGGTGATACTAGTGTGGCATTTTGTTCAAATTTTGTAAAGCACTGAGGACAATGCTATTGAAGGGGGAGGGGAATGTAACACCCCAGTTTTGACCCTGTTGCATTAGATGTATATGATGTATATATTGTAATTAATCATGGTGCAGAGCTAAAGGCCAAGGCCCCACCATCGATTTGTTATGCTATGTTTCGGATTGAAATTGTCACCGATGGCATGTCGGGGCATGTGTCATACATATTGAGTTTTGTCATCATGTAAATATGCATCTTTAATTAAATAACCCAACCAGCTACGTTCACGGAAACTAAACTGAGAAGGGGCATTAGTTTCACAAGGATAAGGGGGGGGATGTCAAACCTTGAGCCATGAGAGAAAATCCATGTGTCACCACCCTGTTTTGATTTTTCTCATCTTTCCTTGTTTTATCCAACAACCACCATTAAAAGTTGCTACTGTTAGTTGGGGAAGTTATTGCTGGGAGTGGAGTGTGGCAGGACTATCAGACCTTTCCCACACACACACTCCACCCATGAGTTGACCTCACAATGGAAAACAAAAGAAAACCACCGCCATCACTCCAGCAGACTCTCCACTCTCTCCACTATGCATCCTCTCCATTGTCTATTCATCCTCATGCAGGGATGGTTGTCTGTTCATTTTTCTCTCACACAGGTTTCTTTCCTATTTTTTGTCTCATGCAGCTAAGAGAGAGGAGCCGTCTCCACTGTCATTCATATTTTTCCACACAAAGGAATCTGGTGTGTTTCGATCTATATTTGGGATTTGGAGTAAATATTCTCTCACACACTAGGTCCTACGTTGTTGTTACTCACGCAGCAAGCTGGGGGCCGTTCGGTCACTATCACCCACGATTTTCCCTGTGGAGAGCCATTTTTATGCTCAGGGACTGTGTGTAAGTTTTCCTTACCGATTTGTGGCTCACGCATATGTTTTTCCCTCTGTATTTTGGGCTCTAGTGCAAGTTTCCCTCACGCACAGGTTGGGAGACTGTATTTTCTTCCCCAGTGTGGTCTGTGTAAGTTTTTTCGATTGCTTCGTTGCCCAGGACAGACTATTGTTTTCCCCATGTTGTGAGTTGTGTTTACTGATGCATTTTGGGACTGTTGTAATTCTCTTAGGATTCATTTTGGCCATAATAGGGCCAAGAACAACTCGAGAATCGTTTTCCCTGTTTAAGCTGTAACTGCTGATTGATTGCATCCGTGCAATGGTTGGTCTTCGGACTGTGTTGGGAGTAGGGATGGGGGCTTGGGTTGCTTGAAAAACCTGGTGTGTTTGGAAACCACACAGATAGAGCTAGAGGGTTGGCTTTCTTCTCCACAACCCCTGAATAGCACTAGAAGGGAAGTCAGGGCCTGAGGGACTGTGTAGCAGAGAAGGGACTGATTCCTTGTGTTGGGTGTGTGTGGGTGTCTTAGAAGTCAAGATAGGTCTAGTGTAGGTGTTCCTAGCTCTGTAATGGGCTCACCATCTTAGCATTTATCCTTTTCCAGCTCCTTGATGGCATAATAAACCTAACCATGTTGGCTTGGTTGTCTTGCTGATGGCCTGATAAACCCAACTGTGTTGGCTTGGCTATGTTTTGTGTAAGCCTACTTGTTCCTTATTCCTTGGAGAATCATGCCCATCTCAAGGGTGGCAGCGTTGCTAAGAGATTAAGGAGCACGCTGGCCTATGGTTGGGTGGAATTTTGCAGCGACGTAGCTGGTTACGGAACGAGTTCTTCATAAGATAAGTAATCTTATCTATTTTACCTCTGCAATCATATTTTCTGTTAATAAATGTGATGGACATGTTGAATGCTTGTATGAATGTATGTTTACTTCCACTGTATGATAAATGATCGTGTATGTATATTCTAGTTCAAAGCATTTTGTTTCAGCATTTCAGCAATTTATGAATGCACATGTTCATGGGGTTGGTTGCCCGGATGGTTAACACCATGGTAGCGTCCTCTTCTCTAGTCGAAGGATCGGGGATGTTACAGTAAGGAAAAAGGAATCTTGGAAATCATCTACTCTGATGTATGAGGTCCGATTTCATCCAGTTCATTAAGCGGGTATGTATACTATGTTTCTTTCATTTATGATTTTTTTAGGAAGACATCGATATACTTTATGAAGAAAAAAGATGAAGCATTCAACAAGTTCAAGGAATTCAAAGCCTTGATCAAGAACCACATAGAAAAGAAGATCAAGATTTTTTGATTAGATAATGGCAGAGAATTCACATCGAATGAATTCAAATACTTATGCAAAGATTTAGGGATTAAGAGGGAATTAACCACTCCATATAATCCACAATGGAATGGGGTTATAGAAAGGAAGAATAGAATGATCATGGAAGCTGCAAGGGCCATTCTTCATGATCAAGATCTTCCCATGCATCTATGGGAAGAAGCTTCCAGAACAGTGGCGTATTTATAGATTTGTATTCCACATAGGGTACTCGAGAATAAGACACCTGAAGAAGTCTTTTTCAGCAAGAAACCAGAATTCAACCATCTCAGAATTTTCAACTGTCCGGTGTACATACACATTCTGAAATAAAATAGGACAAATTTAGATCCTTCAGGAAGGAATGGTATATTTGTGGGATACTCTAAAAGATTGAAGGCTTATAGATTATACTTCCCAGGATTCAAGAAGATCGACATCAGCAGGGATGTAACATTTGATGAAGACTTGGCTTACAACAAATCCAGAAAGAGACCTGCTAAAGAAGATGAAGAAACAGAAGCACCCAAAATTCATGACATAACCATGAATGAATAATATCAAGAAGAAGATCGAGAAATAGAATAACCTCAAGAACCTATAGATCCACCCCAGGAGAAGAATCCTCACAAGAGGAAACCTACTTGGGTATGAGAAGCTATCCAAGGTGCAGAAAGATATGTGGCTCTAGAAGAAACACGTAGAGAAAGGAAAAGAACCAGGTCATGTTCTAGTTATGTAGCCTTATTATGTGATTTCATTGATAAAGAACCTTCCAAATATGAAGAAGCAACAGAAAAGAAAGAGTATAAGGATGCTATGATTGAAGAGTACCAATCTATTAATTCTTGCACATGATCTAGGAACTAGGAATCAAAATCATCAAAGAATAATTAACAAATACTCATGAATTGGTGTTAATCAAAATCGGAATTGGTTTCCTCTCTGTATATTTAATAAACAATGAATGGTTAAATCCAATGTCAAGCAATAGCTTAACTCCATGAAGAATTCGAATACCTAAGGAGACAATTCAAATTCAGTGAGTGAGTCTGGCTTAACTGACTCTTAGCCATTCAATCACACTCAGTTAACCACATGACCAAAACCCTAATTGACTCACCAAACCCTAACTAAAGTCGGAGTGTAATAAATGACTGAATCTCAACTGAAGGAGATCAAACACATGCCATAGCAAGCCAACCATCAAGTGCTAGTGCTCCATGACTTCAATGAACCCCGATGAGGTTAACTGAAGCTGAACTGACCATCAAAAGTTGGTGGAGGTGCCTTGTTGACTCCAGATCATTAAATAATAATAAATAATCATTAAATAATATATTTAATGACTGGAGGCACCTTAAATAACTGTTTGGACTGATTGTAACCACCAGTTAGCAATTAGGTGCATTAATGTCACTCAGATCACCCCCAGAGTGCTCCAGTTAGCCTCCTTGACTGTAGGTAGGCATCGGTGTGACTGGATGATGGAAATTAATGACAATTACACTTAGGATAGTGGTTTAACTAGGCCAATTTGACCAAAAAGAGTGTGTATAATGGTAAATGTCTCCAACACCCCCAATTTGACCAAAAAGAGTGTGTATGATGGTAAATGTCTCCAACACCCCCCCTTAAGCTATACTCAGGAAGAGTTAGAAAACATAGATGCATAAAAATTCTAGGGCTCTGGAAACTAAGGCCATAGGTCACCCTGTACAATGTTGAAACCGAAACAATGCTCAAAACAAACTAAGTGAGGAAAAGAGGGAAAAACCAGTGGGAAAAACCCCCACTCAAGCTAAACACTGAAAGTAGTCTGGATCTCCCTGATGAACTCACCCCCAACAGTGAACGGAGGTAAGTGAACTTCTTTTCTGAAAATCTCTTGGTGAAGATGTCTGCAATCTGCTCATCAGTCAGGCAGTATTGCAGAATGATGGTCCTATCATGCACTAGCTCCCTGATGTAGTGCATGTGAATCTATACATGTTTGGTCATCTTCCTGGTAACTGGATCTATGGATATCTTGATAGCACTCTGGTTGTCACAAAAGAGGTCAGTGGGAAAATTACTACCAAGATCAAACTCTGAAAGAATGCCTTGCAACCAAACTGCTTGGATGCAAGCATTCACTGCTCCTCGATACTCGGCCTCTGCTGAAGATAGTGATATGGTAGCCTCATTTTTGCTTGACCATCAAATAGGACCACCACCAAACATGAATACATATCCATAATTTGACTTTCTATCAATAGAATCACCCACCCAATCGGAATCTGTGTATCCAACCAGCTCTAGCTCGGAGTCTACAGCATAGTGAATGCCGTCGGTCCTGGTTCCCTGAATGTACTAGAGGATCCTCTTGGCTGCCTTCCAATGAAGATCATGAGGCTGATGCATGTATCTTGATACATCATTCATGGTATAACAAATATCATGCCTAGAATGTGTCAAGTACAACAAGCTACCAATCAGCTGTTGATAGATAGTGCAGTCCATGGGAGGTGTGTTTTTTCCTTCTTCAAGGCTGATCCCTGAAAGGAAAGGGAATGGTGCAGACCTACATTCAGCCATGTTAAACTTGACTAATAGGTCTGAAATTTATTTTTACTGAGTGACCATAATCCCATCAGAATTTTGCTCGATTTCAAGCCCCAAAAATTGTTTTAGAAGCCCCAAATCGCTCATTTCAAAGGCATTGTGGAGAGCAGTTTTGATGGCTGAAATGGAGGCAATTGTGCTACCTGTGATCAGTAAGTCATCAAAATATAAAACAATGATAATTATATGAACATAATTCTGCTGTAAATACACATTTTGATCTGATCTACATCTCTGAAAGTTTTGCGAGAGAAGGAAGGAATCCATCTTGGAATACCACTCTATTGGGGCCTGTTTTAACCCGTATAGTGACTTCTTTAGCTTGAAAAACAAAGATGGATCAATAATGTATCCCTCAGGATGCTTCATGTATATCTCCTCATGAATATCTCCATGTATAAATCCTGACTTAACATCCATGTTATGCACCTCCCAGTGCTTGGATGCAGAAATGGCCAAAACAAGGCGGATGGAGTCCATTTTTGCAACCGATGCAAAGGTCTCATGGTAGTCCACTCCTTGGACCTGAGAGAAACCTTTTGCTACCAGACTTGCCTTATATTTTTAGGTGATTCCATCAGCAGAAACTTTTTTCTGAAACACCGACTTGCATTGAACCAATTTCCTTCCCGGAGGAAGAGAAACTAGCTCCCAAGTAGTGTTTTTCTGAAGAGAATTCATCTCTTCATCCATGGCAACTTGCCATCTCGGATCATTTTGAGCATGGTAGTAGGATTTTGGATCTTAAATAATCATCAAATAGCAAGTTTTGGACAGAAAATTATCAAAACAAGAGAGCGCAATACCTGCTCTTTGGAAATCAGACCAGGTTCTCCTTGGATCATCCGAATTTCCAATGTTGTCTCCTGCGGAGGAGAGTGTCTTTTGGGCCCATGTAGGAAGATGATTTTGCACTTCAGGTTCTGATTCAGTATCTAATTATTGCTGCACATTGATATTAGAAATCATAGGATCCAAATCAGGGTCTTCACCCCCAATTTCATCATCCAAATATTCAGTGGAATAGGAAGGAAACTCAGCAGTTTTCTCCTTCACTAGTTCCACCTCCTGAAGAGGCTCATCGAACTTGACACTTTTATCGATGATGATCTATTTGGTCTTGATATCCAGCACTTGAATCCTTTAGATTCATCAGGATACCCAATAAATAGACATTCTATTCTCTGCGGTTGCAAAGCCCTTCTTTTATCAAGCGGAATCCGGGCCCATGCAATGGACCCAAACACCCGTAGGTTCGACACATCTGGCTTGTGTCTGAAGTATGCTTCAAAAGGAGTCTTTCCTTTCACTAATGAATGTGGCACCCTGTTCTGAATGTATTCTACAACATGCATGGCTTCTGCCCACAAATTTTCAGCAAGCTTCTTTGACTCCAACATATAAGTGGTCATCTCTTTGAGAGACCGGTTCTTCCTTTCTGCTACTCCGTTCTGCTGGGGAGTGTAGGGAATTGAATGTTGGACCTGAATACCACTTTGGGAGAAAATGTACAGAAACTTGTTACTGATATGCTCCCCTCCATTATCAGATCTCAATATCTTGATCTTAAGCCCAGAGGCATTTTCGATCAAGGCCTTCAATTCAGAAAAAATTTCACATACCTCTGATTTCTTTTTGAGAAAGAAAACCCATGTATACCTTGAAAAATCATCAATAAAGGTAAGGAGGTACCTTGATCCATTCATGGATGTGATAGGCATTGGACCACTGATATCAGAATGTATCATCCCCAATATGCTTGTAGCTCGGTTTGCCTTCCCCCAATCCAAATTGTGCTCAGGGTGTTTTCCAATCACACAACCCTTACAGACTCCCGTGGTTGCCTTGATGACCGGGAGGCCTTCAACCATGGATTTTTTCTGTAATTGATGCAAATAATTGAAATTAATATGGCCAAACCTCTCATGCCACATCCTACTAACCTCATTTCCATGATTTAGCAGAGCGGTGGGATTTGCATCAGCAACAAAGTGAGAGAACTCATAGGCTTTTGCATGATGATTTGCAAGGCCTTTTGCAATGAGTTTCCCGGATGCAATTTCTGTTATCTCAACATCATTTGGGCTGAAAGAGACTCTCTTATTCATTCCTATATGTGTCATCTGATAGACACTAAGGATATTTGCTGCTAGAGATGGTACATACAAAACATTAGAAAAAAAAACATTTTCTAGATCTACAGTACCTTGTCCTTTGAAAATGATGGTGGAGTCATCTCCCATGTGGATGGGATGGATTTGCCGGTCTCCAAGGATGAAAACGAGTCTTTTTCATCCATCATGTGATTCAAATCTCCACTGTCAATCAGCAGTGCTTTGGACTTCGAAGTGCTTTCCATGAGGGCATGACCTTTCTCATGCTGTGGTTCCCGATCTTGCTGATCTCTCCTCCAAAAGCTCTCTAGAAGATTGATGTGATTCCTCTCAAGGAGAGAGGTTGCTTCATCAAGATTTTTCTTCATGCAGGCATTTTCAGGGTGAAAACCCTTCCCGCAGTAAGAACACCTGACTTTTTCTTTCCCATTGTGCCCTTTTCCTTTGTTCTTCCTTGAGCCGGAAGATTCATCATGCTGCTGATTTTCAACTCTAGGCTTGGGAGCATCAAATTTAGTTTTCTTATTTTTCTGCTGCTTTCCTTTACCCTTCACATCTTTGGGCCCCGAGACATGGAGGGCATGATCATGGGAAGATCAGATGATCCCCATCTGGACAAGCTTGTCATGTTCATTAGTAAGGGACTCAATGAAGGCATTAAGTGTAGGCATCTTCCATCCGGGGGTTGTGAGCTTCCCCGCACGGAATGTAGAAACAAAAACTGAATAATTAGCCCTGAGTTTGGAGAGGATGGATAGGATGAGCTGATCATCCACCTTCTTCACTTTGCATTGCTTCAAAAGGAAAACAGTATGCTTGAACTTTGTAAAGAAATCATTCAGAGTCTCGAAATTGGAAGGTTGGAGAGACATGAGTTCATTTTCGAGTTGGTAACTCTCAAGTCATCATGCTTTCCATATAGAGATTCCAATTTCTCCCATATTTATTTCGGTGTCTTCACATCCGTAAGATGGAAGAGAAGGTCTTCGGAAATAGAGAGGCACAAGAAACCAAAGGCTTCATCCTTCTTGTTCAAGAATCTTGATTTTTCTATGGCGGATCCAAGCTCAACTTCAGTGTCCATGGTGACTCTATGGAATCCTTTGGAGTGCAATTGAACCTCCATTTTATTTTTCCATGTGTGGAAAATGTATGGAGTCAAGAGAGGTACTGAGGAGGCCATCTGGATATGCTGTAGCGAATGCTTCAACTATAGAAACCTGAAAATCAAAACATAAAGGGAAAAATAAGGTCGGACAGCCTGCACATTCTAGGCTTTCATCACACCCAGCATAGTCAATCAAGCAAGCTTTATCAACAAGTTCTTTACTTGGGATATTGAGTGGTAAGCCTTGGCTTCTGGTGCAGTGCTGGAATTTTGAGCTATTGCTCACTTTCCATGGAGAAATCTGTCAAAAATCTTGTTTTTGAGAGATTGATCTTCGTCCCGTCGTATGCTCTGATACCAGATTAATTCTTGCACATGATCTAGGAACTAGGAATCAAAATCATCAAAGAATAATTAACAAATACTCATGAATTGGTTTTAATCGGAACCGGAACTGGTTTCCTCTCTGTATATTTAATAAACAATGAATGGTTACAATCCAATGTCAAGCATTAGCTTAACTCCATGAAGAATTCAAATACCTAAGGAAACAATTCGAATTCAGTGAGTGATTCTGGCTTAACTGACTCTTAGCCATTCAATCACACTCAGTTAACCACATGACCAAAACCCTAATTGACTCACCAAACCCTAACTAAAGTCGAAGTGCAATAAATGACTGAATCTCAACTGAAGGAGATCAAACACATGTCATAGCAAGCCAACCATAAAGTGCTAGTGCTCCATGACTTCAATGAACCCCTATGAGGTTAACTGAAGCTGAACTGACCATCAGAAGTTGGTGGAGGTGCCTTGTTGACTCCAGATCATTAAATAATAATAAATAATCATTAAATAATATATTTAATTACTAGAGGCGCCTTAACTGACTGGTTGGACTGATTGTAACCACCAGTTAGCAATTAGGTGCATTAATGTCACTCAGATCACCCCCAGAGTGCTCCAGTTAGCCTCCTTGACTATAGGTAGGCATCGGTGTGACTGGATGATGGAAATTAATGCTCCACTGATGTCAATTAATGTCAATTATACTTAGGATAGTGGTTTAACTAGGCCAATTTGACCAAAAATAGTGTGTATGATGGTAAATGTCTCCAACACCCCCCCTTAAGCTATACTCAGGAAGAGTTAGAAAACATAGATGCATAAAAATGCTAGGGCCCCGGCAACTATGGCCATAGGTCACCTTGTACAATGCTGAAACTGAAACAATGCTCAAAACAAACTAAGTGAGGAAAAGAGGGAAAACCCAGTGGGAAAAACCCCCCCTCAAGCTGAACACTGAAAGTAGTCTGGATCACCCTGATGAACTCACCCCCAACAGTGAACGGAGATAAGTGAACTTCTTTTCTGAAAAGCTCTTGGTGAAGATGTCCGCAATCTGCTCATCAGTCGGGCAGTATTGCAGAATGATGGTCATGAAGAATGATGTTTGGGATGTCATCCCAAGACATGAGGGGAAGTCTATGGTGACTTCCAAATGGATCCACAAGATCAAGCATGTTGTAGATGGCAGCATAGAAAAATATAAGGCAAGATTTGTGGCTCATGTCTTCTCCTAGAAAGAAGGAATATATTATGAAGAAACTTTTGCACCTATAGCCAGATACACTTCCATCATATTAGTACATGCTCTGGCTGTAGTGATGAAATGGAAGATACACCAGATGGATGTCAAGACTGCTTTCTTGAATGGTGTAGTGGAAGAGGAAGTGTATGTGGAGCAGCCACTCAGTTTTGAGACACATGACAGGGATACTCATGAGTGTAAATTGAAGAAAGCCCTGTACGGTTTGAAACAAGCACCCAAGACATGGTACAACAGAATTGATGGATTTCTATCTAGTTTGGGCTTTACCAAAAGGAAAGCAGATTCCAACCTTTACCACAAGGTTGAAGAAGGAAATCCAATGATACTCCTACTGTATGTAGATGATGTGTTTGTAACAGGTATGGATGGATTGATTACTGATAAGAAGAGAAATCTTGTTGTCGAGTTCAAAATGAAGGACTTGAGTATGATGCACTATTTTCTACGCATGGAGGTGTGGTAGAATGCAAATGGATATTCTGAGGTACCTAAAGGGTACAGTTGATTATGGGCTCAAGTATAAGGCTGATTAAAAGATTAACCTGGAGGGTTATGTTGATTCAGATTGGGTAGGCAGTGCCATTGATAGGAAGAGCACTTTAGGGTGCTGCTTCATTATGGGATCAGGTGTGATCTCTTGGTTTAGCAGGAAACAGTCCTGCGTGGCATTGAGTATAGCTGAAGTAGAGTATATCGCATCTTGTTCATCTATTTGTGAGGCAGTATGGTTGAGGAAGCTACTGTCTGATTTATTTGATCTCTAGTTCGATGCTACTTGTATACATTGCGACAACTAGAGTTGTGTGAAGTTGTCTGAGAACCTGATGTTCCATGACAATTTGAAGCATATCGAGATCAAATATCACTATATCAGGGATATGGTGCAGAGAGAAGCGATGAAGCTCTAGTATGTTGCAATGGATGAACAGATAGTTGATGTGTTGACTAATCCATTGGCTAGGGTGAATTTTGAATACTTCAGGGAGAAGCTTGGTGTTCTCCAGATCGAGGTTACTTCCAAGACGAAGTGATGAGTCTGTGATGTTCCCTTCTGACATGGTGAGAGGATTGGTTCCTTCCATGGTCAGATGTAAGTGTTGTGCCCTTCTGACATGGTGAGAGGATTGGTTCCTTCCATGGTCAGATGTAAGAGCTATGACATGGTGAGAGGATTGGTTCCTTCCATTGTCAGATGTATGTGATGATCCCACACCCAGCATGAAAAAGGGATGACTTTGTGAAGACACATCTAGTATGAAAAAGGACTAGCTCTGTGTAGATCCCACATCCAGCATGAAAAGGGGCTGGCTCTATGAAGACACATCTAGTATGAAAAAGGACTAGCTCTGTGTAGATCCCACATCCAGCATGAAAAAGGGATGGCTTTGTGAAGACACATCTAGTATGAAAAAGGACTAGCTCTGTGTAGATCCCACATCTAGCATGAAAAAGGGTTGGCTCTGTGATGACACATCTAGTATGAAAAAGGACTAGCTCTATGTAGATCCTGCATCTAGTATGAAAAAGGACTAGCCCTGTGATGACACATCCAGTATAAAAAAGGACTGGCTCTGTGTAGATGCCACATCTAGTATGAAAAAGGACTAGCTCTGTGATGATACATCCAGTATGAAAAAGGATTGGCTCTGTAGATGTACATCCAACATGAAAAAGGGTTGGCTCTGTAGAACTTCCTGTGATGATAAGAATCAAGATATATCACTCGTGATGATGACCTAGTGATGATCCAGATCAAGTGATGATCCAGATCCAGTGATGATGATCCAGCAGTGATGATCTAGCGGTGATGATCTAGATCAAGATGAAGATGACATGAAGATGAAGATAACTTGAAGATGAATATGAAGATGATGAGAACTCATTGATGATCCAGATGATACAGAGAAGAAGACCCGTACTGATAAATTGTGTCGAGAGAATATCTTCCTAGTTAAGAGGGAGTGTTGATGTATTTGTAACTTCAGAATGTATTCACCTATATATATTATGTCTTATACCCCAATGTTTATTCTAGTAAGTGTCTGTAATGTATTTGACTCATGTCATGCCCTGATGTTCCTATCGAGAGATTCAATAATGTAAACAAGTCATGTCAAATCATTGTGGGTAACCCTCTTATTGTTGAAGGGTTAAAGTCCCTGCAGTTGCGGGACCCTAGGGTTATTAGACTCTCCTAGAGAAGTCGACCCTAGTGAGTTATTGTCAAGTTAGGAACTAGTATAAATAGAGAGTGAGCCTCTCTATTTATCACACATTCACTCAGACTCAGTTGTAGCACATAACTGAGAAAGAAGAAGTTGTTGGGACAAGAGAGAGAGAGACTACTGTTGTCGGGAGATCATCTTAATATTTTGGGGTTTTACTTTTGGTGTTGATTCTATCTCTGAGGAAGTTGGGGGGTTTTCTCCTTTATGCTTTCCCCAAGGAAAAACATTGTGTTCATTGTCTCTTATTTTTTATTGATGTGCTTTTTATTCTCTCAGTTAAAGATCCTAATATAATGCTACCTTAAATGATAAAAATATAACATAAATTGTTCCCATATTGTGGATAATAGTAGCGGCAGGAATAAGTGATGAAGGAGCACTTGAAGAACACTTGATGCAACTGGTGCATATTGAGGAGGATCAGTTCATTGCAAGTTTTCACTAGCAAGTGGAAAAGGATCGACAAAGGGGCATGGCAGGATCTCCATGTGAAAGTGAAGTACTTCCAGCAAGGAGATATGGTGCTACTCCATGACCGCAAGTTCATGAAGCATCCGAGTAAGTTACAAATGCATGGGTTAGGACCTTATGTAATTCAATTCATCACCAATGGAGGTGCGGTATAGATACAACAGCTAGATGGTACATTGCTACGGAATATAGTGAATGGAAGTCGAATAAAACCCTATTGAGATAGAAAGGTGCGGCACATGTCTGAAAATCTATGCAAAAAAAAATGATGATGATGAGATGAGTAAAGAATCATTGAGAAGTAATCAATCGCAACGTTGCAAGGAAGGAACATATGCACAATTTGTAGTGAAAAAGGATTTGGTGATACCCAATGAGGTGCAATAGAGTCAAATTAGGAAATAAATGAAGTAGTAATAACAGATGGGAGGAGGCGCAAGTGGACGTGAAATGAATTTATGAGGAATTGGACTATTGGATTTGTAGAATTGACAGAGGATTTGGTCTATTGAAGATGGATTTGGGTATGATGAGTAATATCATTCACACACATGATCTCAAGTCTATAAGACTAAAAAAGAGGGGTGTCGGATGAACGAGTGTGACCATTGAGAAGGCAAGTGAGAGCGAAGGCTATTGGTAGAGAACAGTGAAGAGTGAGAGTTTGAGAGATTAAAATCAATGGCCCAAGTTATTTCGAGTGGTACAACATGGGATTATCCTGTAGAGATTGTGCTAATTGTGGATGAAAGCACAAGACTCCAGGAGAGTTTACCCAAAATACTGAGAAAGAAGAGGAGTGAAAATCACCCAAATTATCCACCATGAAATATTTGGTCCACAAGCAATGCCACCAGGGGCGTAGAAGCTAATGAAGAGGCTAGGTCCTCGATGACAGGAGGAGAGGACTCCATAGCCCAAAAGGGGGTGACTGCTGATGATATTCCTGGTTATGTACCACCCTGAAAGGCAAGAACACCATTAGTTAAGTTGTCAAAGAATCAACGGTATCCCATCAAGATGCCTGCCACTCTGAAAGGGGTGGATTTCCCCATGAATATTGTTCTGCATTTGATGAAGATGACCTAAAATGACCATGACATTCTGGCATATACAGAATGCATAATAGAACCCTATGAAAATAAGACACATGGCGATGGTGTTCTAGTAATTCAAGTAGTGTAGCAGTGGGATTTGGGGTTGCAGCAGTTGAGGCTATTGGGACTCACTCACATTCCACATTTTAGTCGCTCAACAGAAGCAAATGCATGTGTAAAGAAATTGTTGGCTTGTTTTTAGGGAGGGTACCTTTGGCTTGACACAAAGGTACCTGTCACCATTGAGCTAATATCCCATATCACCGGTTTACCGATGGCAGGTGTCCACCCGTATAAGTACTTCTAAGGAAAGTATAATGATAAGAATTTTGATGCAAATCTTAAGAGTAAGTATGACATTATCAGGGTGTTGAGGCCTGGAAAATTGCAGGCAACAACAGCAAGGGATTCTCCCCAATAAATGTTCCCAAATAGCCTGTTATTGTTTGGTATGGAGAATTCATCCAGTTTGTGATCTGGCTACCATAGGTCAAGTAACAAAAATAAAAGGTTTTACCGGTTGTGGCCTAGTCCACCGTGCATGTTTTAGTTTTTTATATTTAAGTATGAGATGCAAGTGCCTATCTAAGAATGCAGATTGATAGAGAATACGAGGAGCGGTCACAATGTGATGCGCGGGTTCTTACCTCTCGTCTTAAACTCTCTCGCATCCAAATCACACATAGCAAGAAATTAAAACTAACTACCTAACCTATCCCTAGGGAGCAAGATTATCATTCATTAATGAGTAACGTATTTTGTACATGCATTACGAAAAATCACAGATAGTTGATACTTCTTTCAAAACACATGAACATTTAAATATATTTGAACAACCAGATAGCCAATTGTTTATGAAAAACATTCATTACTCATAGTGGAAAATTCATAGAATAAACTAGAGAGAATTCATACAAGAACATAGGTTCAAAGAGTTAGAACGATCTCATAGTTCATAGACACAAAAATGAAAAAGGACTAGCTCTGTCTAGATCCCACATCCAGCATGAAAAATGGTTGGCTCTGTGATGACACATCTAGTATGAAAAAGGACTAGCTCTATGTAGATCCCACATCTAGTATGAAAAAGGACTAGCTCTGTGATGACACATCCAATATAAAAAAGGACTGGCTCTGTGTAGATGCCACATCTAGTATGAAAAAGGACTAGCTCTGTGATGATACATCCAGTATGAAAAAGGACTAGCTCTGTGATGATACATCCAGTATGAAAAAGGACTGGCTCTGTAGATGTACATCCAACATGAAAAAGGGTTGGCTTTGTAGAACTTCTTGTGATGATAAGAATCAAGAGATATCACTCGTGATGATGACCTAGTGATGATCCAGATCCAGTGATGATGATCCAGATCAAGATGAAGATGACTTGAAGATGAAGATAACTTGAAGATGAATATGAAGATGATCGGAATATGAAGATGACGAGAACTCATTGATGATCCAGATGATACAGAGAAGAAGACCCGCACTGATAAATTGTGTCGAGAGAATACCTTCCTAGTTAAGAGGGAGTGTTGATGTATTTGTAACTTCGGAATGTATTCACTTGTATATATTATGTCTTGTACCCCAATGTTTATTCCGGGATGTGTCTGTAATGTATTTGAATCGTGTCATGCCCCGATGTTCCTATCAGGAGATTCAATAATGTAAACAAGTCATGTCAAATCATTGTGGGTAACCCTCTTATTGTTGAAGGGTTAAAGTCCTTGCAGTTGCGGGGCCCTAGGGTTATTAGACTCTCCTAGAGAAGTCGACCCTAGTGAGTTATTTTCAAGTCAGGAATTAGTATAAATAGAGAGTGAGCCTCTCTATTTATCACATATTCACTCAGACTCAGTTGTAGTGCATAACTAAGAAAGAAGAAGTTGTTGGGACAAGAGAGAGAGAGACTATTGTTGTCGGGAGATCATATTACTATTTTGGGGTTTTACTTTTGGTGTTGATTCTATCTCTGAGGAAGTTGGGGGGTTTTCTCCTTTATGGTTTCCCCGACGAAAAACATTGTGTTCATTGTCTCTTATGTTTGATTGATGTGCTTGTTATTCTCTCAGTTAAAGATCCTAATATAATGCTACCTTAAATGATAAAAATCTAACATAAATTGTTCCCATCCTGTGCAAAGCAGCAACAATAGGAATAAGTGATGAAGGAGCACTTGAAAAACACTTGACGCAATTGGTGCATATTGAGGAGGATCAGTTCATTGCAATTTTTCACTAGCAAGTGGAAAAGGATTGACAAAGGGCATAGCATGATCTCCCTGTGAAAGTGAAGTACTTCCAGCAAGGAGATATGGTGCTACTCCATGACCGCAAGTTCAAGAAGCATCCGAGTAAGTTACAAATGCATGGGTTAGGACCTTATGTAATTCAATTCATCACCAACGGAGGTGCGGTATAGATACAACAGCTAGATGGCACATTGCTACAGAATATAGTGAATGGAAGTCGAATAAAACCCTATTGAGATAGAAAGGTGCGGCACATGTCTGAAAATCTGTGCAAAAAAAAATTGATGATGATGAGATGAGTAAAGAATCATTGAGGAGTAGTCAATCGCAACAATAAGGGTTGCAAGGAAGGAACATATGCGCAATTAGCAGTGAAATAGGATTTGGTGATACCCAATGAGGTGCAATAGAGTCAAATTAGGAAACAAATGAAGCAATTAAAACAGATGGGAGGAGGCACAAGTGGACGCAAAATGAATTTATGAGGAATTGGGCCGTTGGATTTGTAGAATCGACAAAGGATTTGGTCGATCGAAGATGGATTTGGGTATGATGAGTAATATCATTCGTACCATGCTCTCAAGTCTATAAGACTAAAAAAGAGGGGTTTCGGATGAACGAGTGTGACCATTGAGAAGGCAAGTGAGAGCGAAGGCTATTGGTAGAGAACAGTGATGAGTGAGAGTTCGAGAGATTAAAATCAATGGCCCAATTTATTTCAAGTGGTACAACATGGGATTCTCCTATAGAGAGTGTGCTAATTGTGGAGGAGAGCACAGGACTCCAAGAGAGTTTACCCAAAATACTGAGAAAGAAGAGGAGTGCAAACCACCCAAATTATCCACCATGAAATATTAGGTCCACAAGCAATGCCACCAGGGGCATAGAAGCTGATGAAGAGGCTAGGTCCTCATTGACAGGAGGAGAGGACTCCATAGCCCAAAAGGGGGTGACTGCAGATGATATTCCTGGTTATGTACCACCCTGAAAGGCAGGAACACCGTCAGTTAAGTTGTCAAAGAATCAACGGTATCCCATCAAAATGTGTGCCACTCTGAAAGGGGTGGATTTCCCCATGAATATTGTTCTACATTTGATGAAGATGACCTAAAATGACCATGACATTCTGGCATATACAGAATGCACAATAGAACCCTATGAAAAGAAGACACATGGTGATGGCGTTCTAGTAATTTGAGTAGTGTAGCAGTGGGATTTGGGGTTGTAGCAGTTGAGGCTGTTGGGACTCACCCACATTCCACATTTTGGTCGCTCGACAGAAGCAAATGCATGTGTAAAGCAATTGTTGGCTTGTTTTTAGGGAGGGTACCTTTGGCTTGACATAAAGGTACCTGTCACCATTGAGCTAATATCTCATATCACTGGGTTACCAATGGCAGGTGTCGACCCATAGAAGTACTTCTAAGGCAAGGGTAATGATAAGAAGTTGGATGCAAATCTTAAGAGTAAGTATGACATTATCAGGGTGTTGAGGCCTGGAAAATCGTAGGCAAAAATAGCAAGGGATTCTCCCCAGTAAACGTTCCCAAATAGCCCGTTACTGTTTGGTATGGACAATTCATCCAGTTTGTGGTCCAACTACCGTAGTTCAAGTAACAAAAATGAAAGGTTTTACCGGTTGCAGCCTGGTCCACCGTGTATGTTTTAGTTTTTTATATTTAAGTATGAGATGCAAGTGCCTATCTAAGAATGTAGATTGATAGAGAATATGAGGAGTGGTCACAATGTGATGCGTAGGTTCTTACCTCTCATCTTAAAATCTCTCGCATCCAATTCACACACAGCAAGAAATTAAAACTAACTACCTAACCTATCCATAGGGAGAAATATTATCATTCATTAATGAGTAATGTATTTTGTACATGCATTACAAAAAATCACAGATAGTTGATACTTCTTTCAAAACACATGAACATTTAAAGATATTTGAACATCTAGATAGCCAATTGTTTATGAACAGCATTCATTACTCATAGCGGAAAATTCATAGAATAAACTAGAGAGAATTCATACAAGAACATAGGTTCAAATATTTAGAACGATCTCACAGTTCATAGACACAAAAATGAAAATGAAATAGTTCACATTTAGCAAATCCATGGCACAGCATTTGAAAAGTTCCGCACAGCTTTCTCCAACAGGAAACTTGTAATTTCTTTATGCAAAAGGAAATAGTTCTTCTTACATCAGATTCTCACAAATCTTGTCTGGGAAAAATTCCTTCTCTACAACTAACTCTCCTATACTTATACAAAAGGAAAAAACTTTTGGGTTTCCCCAAAGTGACTCTTGGGCTTCCCCAACGTCTCCATTTCCAAAATTTGTCCATTAGTGAGTGATTATTCATTTACGATACATTACATTTCAAAACATAATTTAATAAAGCATTTTCATGAGGAGCACCCCACTTCATCATTGATGAATTTCTTCCACGCTTGGGCCTCGGCTGCCATGCTTTCGAAATCTAAAGGTTCAAGAAATTGAATGTTTATTTCATATTTTGGAGCCTGATTCCTAACCACTTCTAATCTTCCTGGACTCAAACGCAGCTAATATTCAAGTAAATGGATGTTGAATGTTGAATGATCTACTGTGTTCTTTAGGATTTGCTCATCTAAATCTTTGACCTGTTGTATCTTTTGTTCATCCTCCTGGTACCTGCTCTGTAGTGGTTCTATGAACAGCTCATGCTTTGGTAATGCATCCAGTCTTTGCTCTGCAGCCACTTGGCATTTGTTGTAGGTCACCAGCACCCTTCTGCAGTTTTTAGTACAGGCTGCTCTCATTTTCTTCATAGTATTATTGATTTCTTCTACAGTATTTATTGCAAACTCTAACAAGTCATAATCCTGCTTCAAGCTATGTTGATCTTTGGCCGGTAAATCTGTATGGATTTCTTCATTGGTTTCTATTCTTATTATTCTTCCAGTCATGACTTCCATAATATCTTGAGACCTATCTACAAAATAAGAGGTAGTTTCCAATATTTCCTCCAACCTACTATAAATCTGTAAGATTTTGCATCTTTCTTCCTCAATAGACACCTGCAATTGGTGCATTCTTCTTCTTTGGGCTAGGACATGCTCCTTTAGAGGCTGGATATCAGTTTTCTATTCACTGGCATCCTTCAGTGATGCAATTAATGAAGCAATCTGTCCTTCAAAATTTGTTACCTGCACTTGAAATTGCTTTTCTCTTTCTTTTATAGTGACCTTCTGTGCCTCCAACTCAACAATTTTACTCTGCAACTAGTCCTTTTCTGTACTCAAAGTTTCATATGATGCTTTGAGGTCATTGTTCTCTGTCCTCAACCCTTGATACTCTAGATGTATCTTTTGATGCTCGGCTAGACTATTCTGAGCATCCCTTTCATTTTTTTTCTATTGAGACTTCTAAGGCCATCTTGCTTGCCTGCAGAATCTGGAGATCTACCTTTGAACACTTTACTTCATTTTGCATATCTTCAAATTTCCTCTTTACCTTGTTACCTTCATGCCTCTCCTTTCTGAGTGTGTCCTTTAATTGAGCAGCATTTTTCCTTGATTGCTCAAGGTCTGTCATAATTCTATCCACATTGTCTTCAGTGACCTGGGTTAATGCTACGTCGGCCCTGGCTGTCAGTCGTGGATCTGCATCAGTCCCTTGCACCAAAGTTTTATCAATAATCATCATACTGGATTGTCCCTCTATTTCAACTTTCTTCTCAGTTCTCTTGACAATCCTCTTCTTCTCCTTGTCATAAAAGATGGTGCTGAAATCAGGGACCTCTTCTCCCTCTTTTTGCATAAAGGGTATCAGATTCAATCCAAAAAACACAACCTGTTCTTAGTCACTACTAGAGGTTGTAGTAGGCTCTTGATAGTCAAGATTGTCTTGTCCCTACCCCTGATCAATATGATCCTATGCTCCTTGTGATTCTATTTGTTCAGTAGTTTGCTGGTCTGTTTTAGATCATGTCAGTCTCAGACCTTCAGTTTCCTTTTTCTTTTTCTTCATCTCTTCATCTTCCTTCTTCTTCTTTTCTTCTTCTTCTTTCTTTGTTGCTTCTTCTGTAGCTTTCTTTCTTTCTTCTTCTTCATTCTTAAGCCAACTTTCTGCCTCTTGTGCTAGTCTCCTAGCATCCTCTTCTCTCTTTTTATCTCCTTCTTCTTTGGCTTTCTTTTGTGAGGTTTTGCCTTTACCGCCCACACTGGTGATCTTCTGTTTAAATCTTCTCTTCAATGCAGTCATAATCTGTGCATTCTTGAAGGCTTCTTCATCCTTATCCTAGAAATTTGCATATTCAAAATGAACATTTTCTTCTTTGCAATGCTCTGCAACCTTCTTTTGGGAGTCATTTCTATGGAAGCTCATCTCTCCAAAATGGAACTGCTCCAATTCCTGTACAAATTCAGCAGCTTGTTTAATATTTGCAAACTTATAATTCCCTATCCAAAAAGGGATAGCAAGGTAGGCTGCCTTCTTGTGTTCAAACAAAAAGCTTCCGACACCATCCAGATACACCTGCCTAACTGCTTCTTTATGTACCACATAGTCAGTGGCATACTGAGGTAGTATAGAAGGTTCCCTATAGCAACCATACATTCTAATGTACATCCCCTCTTCTGTCAAATAATAATTCCCATGTTCCTCAATGACTTTGATTGCCTCCTCCGACATACAGTTGCATTCTATCAGGAGGATTAAAGTGTACAAAGGCATAATAAAATGTTCGCATATCTCCTTATAATGGTTGTAATATTTGTGTGCCTAGAATAGTTTGTATGCATTGTATACATGGGTTCTATCCCTGTCCCACATGCACCTTAAGGCTGGAAATGGCTGGGTGCATAGTATACAGTCCACTAAGATGGAAATCATATAGAACTTAGACTTCTTCTGGGACACCCCTCCCAAATCTGAAGAAATGCAAGCTGAGAGGCTGTTGGACACAATTTTTGCCCAATTGAATACAGTCCCCTGGGTGGCCACATAGAAAATAATAGGAATCCATCCCAACTTGAAGCTCTTACCATGAGCTCTCCCAAACACTCTATTCAACATCAGTGCTATAAACCTGTAAGGAGTCCAGAGAGCGGATGATCATACTCTCTTGATGGCTTGGTTTGAAAGTTCTTCCCAGGTATCATCATCCTCTTCACTGTTTCAACTAGGTCCAAATTTATCTCCTTTAGCCAACCTTCAGTTAAGTAATCTTGAGCAAGAGGTAGTTGATATGCAAGTGAGACATAAGCAGGGTTGTATGCTACATAGCCCTGTTTGGCAGTATTGGCTAAAATAATTGTGGCCACATCGGCCTTAGGTAGAATCCAATCGATCACCTCTAAGCATGGGAACAACTCAGGTCTTGTGGCTACCTTCATAAGAGCTGACTTCTCAATGTTGGCATATATGGTCAACTCTTCAAATCCAACATTGGGCACATTCTGATTTGAAATCATCCAATATATTTCACCCCACTTGTAATTAGGCTCTACCCTAGTGGTAGCTCTAGTGTCTTCGTAGATATATTCTACCTTGGTAACGATTTCCACATCAGGTTCTCCTTCAGTAATAAGAACCTTCTTCTTTTGCCTTTTAGACATATCTCCTTTGAAGAAGTTGCCCTGTCACAAACCAAACATGCTCTTAGGCTATTGGTGCTTTCAACCAGTGTTCTAAGAATGAAGAAAACTTTGTATAAAAATTTTACCTCTTCCATATTCTCAATACCTAAACTTATCAGAATATTACTACAAAATAGACAATAACCAGTAAGAAGGACTCCTACGAGCTAGGTCTAAAAAATTCTAACTCCGTCTGCAACTAAAAAATGAGCATGATATGAAATACATTTTTTAAACTGAAATGAATTCTATCCCTTTGCTAAAACAAACCACCCTATCGATGAGGCTATATTTCGAGAGTAAGGCCCCTATGCGAAAAACCTAGTCCGACTGAAAGTCAAAACTTCTGGTGTCCCAAAAAAATAGGGTAAATGCCCGCGACAGAAAAAGAACTTAAAAATCCTCTCCCCGGATGGCCATAGGAAAACCCACAAAAAATGTTGCAAACAGTGTAACACTTGTCTGCACCAGTTACCTAAACATTTGGACCGGGTTAGAGCCTCCATAACTTACAAACAAGCTCAAGAAAAGAAAACCCCCGACTACAAAACTGCCAAACTAAACAATACTACACATTGAGAGGATACAAATGCATCAAAAAGGAAGGCTAACTACCCAATTGCGGGAAAACTCAACCAGGGAAAGACCCTAGTTCCCAAAATGACTCATAAAATCAAGAGGAAGGGTAGACCATGGTTGGCCTACTTGGAAAACGAGATGCAGTCGATGGGATGGTCTGAAAAATCCATGGCAGCGCTTCGAACAAATGGAATCCGAACAACTAAGCACCGAAGCATAGTTCACCTCGACAGGGACAGAGTAAGCATGAATTCACATGGGTAATAATAAAATAATAACCCCATCCCATATATATAGACTTCGGTGAAAAAAGGTTGGCAGGAAAAACTCCACCGGCAAGTGGATGAAGTAAGGATAGGACGATTATTTCAAAAAGGAGCCAGAACGGCGGGCGACGGACAGACTATGGGCTCCAGGGAAATGGAGCATATCGGAGAAATAAAAACTAAACTGTAGCCTCATACCTCAGAACCACTATGGCATCGGATGGCTAGTTCAAAGAGAAGTCGTAACGGGGGAATTCATATGGAATAAGGGTTCCGCAGACCAGTAAACATCGAAGAAAACTAGAACAAACCATCGGAGAAAGTCAAACAAACCATCGGTGAAAACAACAAATACATGTCGGATGGCTAATCCACTAAGGGGCCACAATGGCTAAACACAATTAGACTACGTACCCCACAAAACACGAAACCCTTGGCGATTGGAACAACCACAGGTCATGCATCGGTGAAGCAAAAGACTAGTTCCGCAATCAAATGTCCAATATAGTTCCGATAGCGAAAAGAGCAAATCATTTTTTTTTAAAACCCATGGAATCGGCAAAGATAAGGGCTTCCGTCAGAATGCTTGCAGTCTACCATCCGAAACGGCGGAAACACAAAGGACTATTGTTCCAACGATGATGAAACAAAAATGACAAAATAAAATAAAACAAAAAAGTGCATCGGCAAAAAACAAAACTTTAGATCGGGTCATTCATCAGTTAATTCCCACAACGGTGGCTGTGTAGATTACTATGGCCCCAATTCACTATTCAAAAATATTTCGACAGTGAAAACCAAAACCCAAGTTTAAGTCAAAAAGAAGATAGTCATTCAGCTTCCTTAATTCAACCTCACAAGATCCATATTTGTAGCAGAAAACAACAGAGTTCAGCAATCCAAAACAAAACCAAGCAAGACAAAATTTAAAGGAGGGTCCAAAATTTTAAAAAAAATTGGAAATAGTTGCAGTTGCAACAATTGGTGTCTACTTGGTGAACCTAGATCTCTGGACAAATTCTTCCTTAAGTAACAGACTGCTTGACAATAAAACCAACATGTTGAATTCTTCTAGATGTCTGGATTTTCCAAATGGAAAATATATGTACTTTTAATCATTGATGATAGTCCGATTTAGGAGAATGGAAACCAAGAGTTCAAATTTAAGATAATTCTTTTGAGGCCAAGAATATGAGTTACATTTTTACCTCTTTCTTCAGGTAGGCTTCCAGCTTGGACACCACATGATTGTAACATATGGTAAACATAAATATTCATTTGTTCCTCATTCCCATGCCATTTTACATTTTATGTGCTTTTGGACTTTTGTACTTTCTTTTGAGTCCTCCTGCATGCCTTTCTTTCTAAATTTTTATTTAGGCTCCTCTATCTGTAGTGTCCTTTTGTGTGAGAGATGTATTTAATTTTCAGCTCATGGACGGAGAAGAACTTTTTGCAATTTTGTACTCATATGATTCAGTACTTTGTTTTGATACATATTGCTTTCTTAGGAGTTTTTTTACTCTTATTTGCCTTTTGGATTTCCATTCTTGGCATGGGATCATTTATATATAGTATACTGTTTACCCTGCTTCCTTTCCATGGGTCTTTTGCTATCACCCCCTATGACAATTTTAAATGTGAGATGGATGGAGACTCGAAATAGTATTCCAGACCTTTTGATCCTGAGTTATTTTACAAGGATTAAGTAGGACTTCAATGTGTTCATAGCCATTCAGGAAAAATGTTAAACTAGAAGAAATTCCTTCAAATAAAACCATAGTACACAGTCTTATAATCAAGGATGACAGTTAATCCAGAATTCTGATGCTCTCCATGCAACCAAAAGTTTTCCTCTTTTTATTGAAATCAATCAAAATCTAAACTAAAAATAAACAAAAATAAAGTAAATCAAAATAAGCAACCAAATCAATTTATTTATTTACAAGGTAATCAAGAAATAAAAAATCAAGAAAAAATAAAAATTTGAGAACTAAACCACTAACTGGTTAGTCCTCTGCCGACCCCTTTAGATCTGGAATCTTGTAAGTTAAGGGGCTAGACTTGACTACAAAATGAGAAAGACCTAACCATTATCTAATTCTATTGTACTTGAAACAAAAAATACATCTATTGTTTTACAATCAATATCATCAGCTCGTGAAAATCAAAGGAGATCGGGCTAGGTATCTGATATACTGCTGGCTTCTTTTGCTCGGTAGTTTCTCCGTTCTAGCTCAATTAGATGATTTCACAACATAGAATTCACTGGTTCATTTTTTCTTCCAATTGTATAACATTGTGATTCATGTGGGGCTCTCTGAATATTTTAATTTGGTTTGACTTCCCTTCTGAGGCAACCACAAGTGTGACCAATCTGAATCAAAATACCCATTTAGTCTTGCTGACCAGTCTCGATTCAAAATAAGTCCATAGCCATCAAGTATGTCTGCTACTACAATATCAATGTACTGACATATCTTTTTATTTGCAGATAAGCAAATCAGCACATCTTCCATTTCTCTGACTACTTTCACATTGGTTCTATCTAACTGAGTAACCTGCCAGTCAGTAGGTTTAGGTTTTCCATTAATCTTTTTGCAGACTACAAGTGGCATAACATTGACAGATGACCCTGAGTCTACTAAAAAAATTTGCACATTATGGTTTAAAATCTCAAGAGTTAAGAGGAATGGTGGGGTTTTAAACCTAGTCTTACCTCCCACACTTGCTTCAACAATTTCTTCTACAGGTTGATTGTTGGTGGGAAGCTCTTCCTCTGGTCCTTCAGGTTCTTTGAGATCTTCTTTGACATTACGCACTTTGTCTTCAATGTTGACTTGTTTCAGATCTTGACTGCTAATGGTAAGTTCAGGTATTTCATCATCTGTGTTGTTCCTCTATATTCTCTTCATCTTCTCCTGAAATTTCTTAATCTTTGGAAGTATTGAGTTGTTTTTACTTACCAAACCTTTACTTCTTGTTGTTTCATTTTTTTCTAATATTTCTTCCTATTTCGGTGAATTTTCATCTTCTGTGTCAAAAAGTGAGACACAGTCTCATAAAAGAAGAGCATTATCTTATTGTTTATCTATGGATTTATTACCCTTTTCCTCCTCAACATCAGCTTCTGTTAGTTTAGAATCCAATAGCTGATTCATTACTAATGTCATTGAATTTATCCATTGAGGGCAATTTTTCTCAGAATGGGGTTGTTGATGAAAGGTGCAAAAGTTATCCATACCCACCTCTGTTAAGTTCATTGATGCAGGACTGTGTGGAGGAGGTTTAGATTGAGAGTTGTCCTCTCTCCTTTGATAGTAAGGCTTATAAGATTTCTGAGCCTCTTTTTCCTTTTCCACATCTATTATTCTGTAAGATAATTTTTGCATCATTTTCAACATTCCTTCAAATTCATGTGACTACTCCTCCTTAGGCTTAGACAGTAATAAGGATTTCTTACCAAAAAAAATTTCTCCCGACTGTTCAGGATAATCTTCTATGCTCTCTCTTTCAGCTTCTACTCTCTCCGCCTCTTCATATGTTTCTGACAACGTAGGTTTGACTTGCATCTTGGAAAACATGGCCAAGTCAGTCCCTAAAGTTGAACTATAGTATTCAATCAGAACTTTATCAGATGGTTTATTAGTTGCAGAAAAATTCTTAAGATAAGCAGCAAACCTTTGGGTGAAACTATGCACTTTCTCTTTTCTTTCTTTCTTTAAAGCGCACAACCCTTTTATTAGAGCTGCGTGAGTTTTCTGGGATGCATATTTGTTTTTGAATATCCTTTCAAAAGTGTCCCAGACTGTGATTCAGTTTGCAGGCAAAGAAAAATACCATGAGGTTGCTACTCCTTTTAGGGTATGTGGAAACAATCTGCAAACTACATCTTCATGTTCTCCAACCTTTAGCCCTTCTATAGCAAAAAAAGAAGCTTTACAAATGATCATCTACTAAAATATTTTCACTGGGATCAAACTTAGGAAGCATTTTCTCAAAATCTTGAGGTAAGTCATGTAAAGGAGGTGCCAGGTTTAGAGGTGACCTAGCATTCCAAGCAGGTGGTGGATTTGGTGGGTTGGGTGGCTGGTTTGCGGTTACGTCTGCCATGAGTCTGGGTGGAGAGTGAGGTGGTGAATGAACGGGGGTTTGAATAGGTGAACCATAAGGTGTATCTGGGCCTACTTGATTCAAAGGCTGTACAACTTCCTGTAATTCTGTTTCTACAAGTTCTTCCAAATCTCCAACCAACAATGAGTCTTCCAATATAGGGCGGTCTTTCTTTGTATATTCTCTTCTGGGTAAATTAGGGATAATCGGTAATCCTCCAATATTCTTCACATATTCCCTAGTATGTCTTCTCAGATCATTAACTACTTTGTTATTGACAAAATACAAGTGCTCTTTACCCTTCTCTTCAAGAATTGGATCGGGAAACAAACTGTTTTTAGAACTGTCACCAGTAGAATAATATCGAGAAAATACATTTCCTCAGCTAGCCATGCACTGGTGGCCCTCCTTCTAGCGCCAAAACAGTTGAGGCTTGGAAAATCACAGGCAACAACAGCAAGGGATTCTCCCCAATAAGCGTTCCCAACTAGCCTATTACTATTTGGTATGGGGAATCTGTCCAGTTTACGGTTCGGCTACCGTAGTTCAAGTAACAAAAATAAAAGGTTTTACCAGTTGCATCCTAGTCCACCATGTATGTTTTAGTTTTTTATATTTAAGTATGAGATGCAAGTGCCTATCTAAGAATGTATATTGATAAAGAATACGAGGAGCGCTCACAATGTGATGCGCAGGTTCTTACCTCTCATCTTAAACTCTCTCGCATCTAAATCACACACAGCAAGAAATTAAAGCTAACTACCTAACCTATCCCTAGGGAGCAATATTATCATTCATTAATGAGTAATGTATTTTGTACATGCATTATGAAAAATCACAGATAGCTGATACTTCTTTCAAAACACAGGAACATTTAAAGATATTTGAACAACCAGATAGCCAATTTTTTATGAACAGCATTCATTACTCATAGTGGAAAATTCATAGAATAAACTAGAAAGCATTCATACAAGAACGTAGGTTCAAAGAGTTAGAACAATCTCACAGTTCATGGACACAAAACTGAAAACGAAATAGTTCACATTCAGCAAAGCCATGGCACAGCATTTGAAAAGTTCCCCACAACTTTCTCCAACACGAAACTTGCAATTTCTTTATGCAAAAGGAAATAGTTCTTCTTACATCAAATCCTCACAAATCTTGTCTGGGAAAAATTCCTTCTCTACAACTAACTCTCCTATACTTATACAAAAGGAAAAAACTTTTGCGTTGCCCCAAAGTGACTCTTGGGCTTCCCCATTGTCTCCTTTTCCAAAATTTGTCCATTAGTGAGTGATTATTCATTTACGATACATTACATTTCAAAACAGAATTTAATAAATCATTTTCATGAGGAGGACCCTGTTTGATCATTGATGAATTGCTTCCATGCTTGGGCCTCGACTGCCATGCTTTCGAAATCTGAAGGTTCAAGAAACCAAATGTTTATTTCATATTTTGCAGCCTAATTCCTAACCACTTCTACTCTTGCTAGACTCAAATGCAGTTGATCTTCAAGTAAATGAATGCTGACTGTTGAATGAGCTACTATGTTCTTCAGGATCTTCTCATCTAAATCTTTGATCTATTCTATCTTCTGTTCATCCTCCTGGTACCTGCTCTGTAGTAGTTTTGTGAACAGCTCGTGCTCTGGTAATGCATCCAGTCTTTGCTCTGCAGCCACTTGGCATCTGTTGTAGGTGACCAGCACCGTTCTGTAGTATTCAATATAGGCTACTCTCATTTTCTTCATAGTCTTCTTGAATTCTTCTGCAGTATTTATTGCAAATTCTAACAGGTCGTAATCCTGCTACAAGCTATGTTGATCTTTGCTGGTAAATCTGCAGGGATTTATTCATTGGTTTCTATTCTTACTATTCTTCCAATCAGGACTTCCAAAATATCCTGAGACCTATCTACAAAATAAGAGGTAGTTTCCAATATTTCCTCCAACCTCCTATCAATCTGTAATATTTTGCATCTTTCTTCCTCAGTAGACACCTGTAGTTGGTGCATTCTTCTTCTTTGGGCTAGGACATGCTCCTTTAGAGGCTGGATATCAGTTTGTTGTTCACTAGCATCCTTCAGTAGTGCTATTAGTGAAGCAATCTGTCCTTCAAAATCTGCTACCTGCTACCTGCACTTGAAATTGCTTTTCCCTTTCTTCTGCAGTGACTGTTTGTGCCTCCAACTCAACAATTTTACTCTGCAACTGGTCCTTTTCTGTACTCAAAGTTTCATATGATGCTTTGAGGTCATTGTTCTCTGTCCTCAACCCCTGATACTCTAGCTTTATCTTCTGATGCTCTGCTAGACTATTCTGAGCATCCCTTTTATTTTTTTCTATTGAGACTTCCAAGGCCATCTTGCTTTCCTGCAGAGTCTGGAGCTCTACCTTTGAAGTCTTTACTTCATTTTGCATATCTTCGAATTTCCTCTTTAACTTGTTACCTTCATCCCTCTCCTTTCTGAGAGTGTCCTTTAATTGAGAATCATTTTTCCTTCATTGCTCAAGGTCTGTCATAAGTCTATCCACGTTGTCTTCAGTGGCCACGGTTAATGATACCCCAGCCCTGGCTGTCAGTCGTAGATCTGCATCAGTCCCATGCACCAAAGTTTTATCAGTAATCATCATACTGGATTGTCCTCCTGTTTCGACTTTCTTCTCAGTTCTATTGACAATCCTATTCTTCTCCTTGTCATAAAATATGGTGCTGAAATTAGGGACCTCTTCTCCCTCTTTTTGCATAAAGGGTATCAGATTCAATCCAGAAAAAACAACTTGTTCTTGGGTTCTGCTAGAGGTTGCAGCAGGCTCCTGAGAGTCAGGATTGTCTTGTCCCTACCCCTGATCAGTATGATCCTGTGCTCCTTGTGCTTCTATTTGTTCAATAGTTTGCTGGTCTGTTTTAGATCCTGTCAGTCTCAGACCTTCAGTTTCCTTTTGCTTTTTCTTCATCTCTTCATCTTCCTTCTTCTTCTTTTCTTCTTCTTCCTTCTTTGTTGCTTCTTCTGCAGCTTTCTTTCTTTCTTCTTCTTCATTCTTAAGCCAACTTGCTGCCTCCTGTTCTAGTCTCCTAGCATCCTCTTCTCTATTTTTGGATCCTTTTTCTTTAGCTTTCTTTTGTGCGGTTTTTCCTTTACCGCCCACATTGGTGATCTTCTGTTTAAATATTCTCTTCAATGCAGTCATATTCTGTTCATTCCCGAAGACTTCTTCATCCTTATCCTAGAAATTTGCATATTCAAAATGAACATTTGCTTCTTTGCAATGCTCTGCAACCTTCTTTTGGGAGTCATTTCTGTGGAAGCTCATCTCTCCAAAATGAAACTGCTCCAATTCCTGTACAAATTCAGTAGCTCATTTAATAATTGCAAACTTATAATTCCCTATCCAAAAAGGGATAGCAGGGTAGGTTTCCTTCTTGTGTTCAAACAAAAATATTTCGACACCATCCAGATACACCTGCCTAACTACTTCTTTATGTACCACATAGTCAGTGGCATACTGAGGTAGTATAGAAGGTGCCCTAGAGCAACCATACATTCTAATGTACATCCCCTCTTCCATTAAGTAATAATTCCCATGTTCCTCAATGACTTTGATTGCCTCCTCCGACATACAGTTGCATTCTGTCATGAAGATTAAAGTGTATAAAGGCTTAATAAAATATTCACATATCTCCTTATAGTCGTTGTAATATTTGTGTGCCCATAATAGTTTATATGCAGTGTACACAAGGGTTCTATCCCTATCCCACATGCACCTTAAGGCTAGAAATGGTTGGGTGCATAGTATATAGTCCACTGTGATGGAACTCATATAGAACTCAGACTTCTTCTGGGACACCCCTCCCAAAGATGAAGAAATGCAAGCTGAGAGGCTGTTAGAAACAATGTTTGCCCAGTTGAATACAGTCCCCTAGGTGGCCACATAGAAAATAATAGGAATCCATCCCAACTTGAAGCTCTTACCATGAGCTCTCCCAAACACTCTATTCAACATCAGTGCTATAAACCTGTAAGGAGTCTAGAGAGTGGCTATATCATACTCTCCTGATGGCCTGGTTCGAAATTTCTTCACTGGTATCATCATCCTCTTCACTGTTTCAACTAGGTCCAAATTTATCTCCTTTAGCCAACCTTCAGTTCAGTATACTTTAGCAGGAGGTAGGTGATATGAAAGTGAGACATAAGAAGGGTTGTATGCTGCATAGCCCTATTTGGTAGTATTGGTTAAAATCATTTTGGTCACATCGGCCTTAGGTAGAATCCAACTGATCACCTCTAAGCATTGGAACAGCTCAGTTCGTATGGCTACCTTCATAAGAGTTGACTTCTCGATGTTCGCATATATGGTCAACTCTTCAAATCTAGCATTGGGCACATTCTGATTTGAAATCATCCGATATATTTCACCCCACTTGTAATCAGGCTCTACCCTAGTGGTAGCTCTGGTGTCTTCGTAGATATATCCTACCTTGGTAACGATTTCCACGTCAAGTTCTCCTTCAGCAACATGATCCTTCTTCGTATGTCTTTTAGACATATCTCCTTTGAAGAAGTTTCCCTGTTGCAAACCAAACATGCTCTTAGGCTATTGGAGCCTTCAACCAGTTTTCTAAGAATGAAGAAAAATTTGTATAAAACATTTATCTCTTCCATATTCGCAACAACTAAACTTATCAGAATATTAATGCAAAATAGACAATAACCAACAAGAAGGACTCTTGCAAGCTAGGTATGAAAAATTCTAACTCCGTCTGCAACTAAAACATGACCATGATATGAAATACATTTTTTAAACTGAAATGCATTCTGTCCCTTCACTAAAACGAACCACCCTATCGGTGAGGCTAGATTTCGAGAGTGAGGCCCCTATGCAGAAAACCCAGTCCGAGCAAAAATCAAAACCTTCAGTGTCCTAGAAAAATAGGGTAAATGCCCACGATGGAAAAATAACTGAAAAACCCTCTCCCTAGATGGCCATAGGCAAACCCACAAAAAAAGGTGCAGACAGCGTAACGCTTGTCTGCACCAGTTACCTAAACATTTGGACTAGGTTTGAGCCTCCATAATGGCTTACAAACAAGCTCAAGAAAAGAAAACCCCCGACTGCAAAACTCCAAAACTAAACAATACTACACGTCGAGAGGATACAAATGCATCAAAAAGGAAGGATAACTACCCAATTGCAGGAAAACCCAACCATGAAAAGACCCTAGTTCCCAAAATGACTCATAAAATCAAGAGGAAGGGTAAACCATGGTTGGCCAACCTGGAAAATGAGATGCAGTCAACGGGATGGTCTGAAAAATCCATTACAGCGCTTCGAACGAATGGAATCTGGACAGCTAATCACGGAAGCATAGTTCACCTCGATAGGGACAAAGTAAGCATGAATTCCCACGGGTAATAATAACATAATAACCCCGTCCCATATATATAGACTTCAGTGAAAAAAGGTTGGCGAGAAAAACTCCACCAGTAAGCGGACGAATTAAGGTTCGGATGATTAGTTCAAAAAGGAGCCACAACGACATGAGACAAACACACTATGGGTTCCACAGCCACCGAGCATATCGACGAAATAAACACTAAACTATAACCTCAGACCTCTGAACCACTACAGCATTGGATGGCTAGTTCAAAGAGGAGCCGTAACAGCAAAATTCATATGGACTAAGGGTTCCGTAGACCAGTAAACATCGGAGAAAACTAGAACAAACCAATGCAGAAAGTCAAACGAACCATCGGCGAAAACAACAACTACATGTCGGATGGTTAATATGCTAAGGGGCCGCAATGGTGGAACACAATTAGACTACGGACCCCACAAAACATGAAACCCCCGGTGATTGGAACAACCACAGGTCATGCATCAGCGAAGAAAAAGACTAGTTCCCCAATCAAATGTCCAATACAATTCTGATAGATAAAAAACGAATCATTTTTAAAAAAACCCGCAGAATCAACAAAGATAAGGGCTTGTATTGGAATGCTTGCAGTCTGCCATCTGAAACGGCTGTAACACAAAGGACTATTGTTTCGACAGTGATGAAACAAAAATGCCAAAATAAAATAAAACAAAAAAGCACGACAGTGAAAAACAAGGCTTTAGATCGGGTCATTCATCAGTTAATTCCCGCAACGGCAGCTGCATAGATTACTATGGCCCTGATTCACTGTTCAAAAAACCTCCAACAGTGAAAACCAAAACCCAAGTTTAATTCAAAAAGAAGATAGTCATTCAACTTCCTTAATTTAAACTCACAAGATCCAAATTTGTAGCAGAAAACAATAGAGTTCAGCAATCCAAAACAAAACCAAGCAAGACAAAATTTAAAAGGAGGGTCCAAAATTTTAAAAATTTGGGAAATAGTTGCAGCTGCAACACAGGGATAAACGTGCATACGTGGTAAATACCATCAACGACAAGGTCATCCAAGTCGTATGCAAGTTGTTAGTTGTGAATATGCTACTAAAGAACAGACCCAACCAGTGAACCTCAGGAGTAATTTCATGTGCAAAGCAGTGCGTCAAAGGAGTCCAAATGAACTGGTCTTTATTCCTATTGAATCAACTAACAAAATATGCAATCCTGGTACAGGAAGGGTTGAGACCATTTTCATATTCATGGTTGTTGATTTTAATTGCACTTATGGGTTGGATGGAACCCACGTGTCACCAAGGAATGGATGTAGGAGTTTCCCAAACATGCATGGGTGCATGTTGTCAAAACCTCTTGTTGCTCAACATTAAGGACCGACAGGTTAACTGCACCATATAGTTTTATTTGTACTAAGATGCACTTCAAGATGAAGTAGACAAGGTTCCACATCTCACTAAGGAGGAGGTGGAGAAGTATAGACGCATAGCAATATTCACGATGGGGCCACATGTAATCCATATCCAAGCACGACGTGATGGCGAGAAGCAATGGATCACCACATCATATAAGCTTATGGATGTTGAAATGGAGACCATTATTGATGAAAGGTCCACCAAATGGAAATTCCTATTTAGAATAGATGAGTTTTCAAACACGGAAGCGGGTCCACCTCTTGACATGCCAATTGATAAGTAGAAAACAAAGAATTTTGACAAGGAATCAAAGGAAGATTCATCCAAGACTCTGACTGACTCCAAGATAGAATGACAAGTGGAAGAAGGGAGAACCAAACAAATTTTTGAGAAAGGCGAGGGAAGCAGCGCACCCAACATGGTAGATGACCAAGTCGGTCACATACTGACCATGATCACTATCGCAACTGCTGAGAGCCAAGGGCAGTTGAAGCAACATTTGACCAGATATTTTCACCATTTCAAGGGATTATTGCAATCCCTGAAGAATGCTATCCTAGAGAATGTGTCGCAGATTGATGTGCTACAAAGAGTACCAAAGATAAGTACGAGTAAAAGGGTGAGGATTGTGCAGATTCCACCACGAGCATTGGATTCTGGAAGAAAATATATTGATGCATCCATGCAACAGTTTGATGTGATCATTCTTAACTTCGACGAGATACCAATGCAAATGCTTGCACAACTTCATAAGGCAGAAAGCTAGGAGATTACAGACCAAGAAGATATTGTGTGGGATCAGCTAGTTAAGTCTTAGGAGCAAGTCACATAAGAAAAAGAGGAAATCGAATGCATGAAGATCACATAAGAGGAAGAGATCATTTCAATATAAAATACCTTAAACGATCGATAACAAGTGGAAAGGGCCTTCGTGCTTGCATTCCTATAAATTATAGACATCACGACAGAGATGTTTATCGGAGTGAAGATACTCCGACTAGGCCAAATAATTGCATAATTAAAGAAGGAGAACGAGGAGATAAAATCATGTGTAGTCTAGGGTACACCGCCTAAGTAGGTCACAGAGAGTAGAGGTAAGATAGAGGATGTGGAAGCTCAGATCAAGGATTTTGTGAGAATGGCCAAGACAATGGTAGAAGAAACCACACAGTTTTGGATGAGCGTTGTCCAAGATGAGAAATTGCAACAACTAGGTGTGTAGCTTCATGAGTCAGAGGCGCAACTAATAGCAATGTGAGCTTCCCTGAGAATGATACCCTTATTGGTGTAGGTCAGCAAGGAAGTAGAATTGAAGGTTCTCCAATAACAATCCAGCAAAGCACGAGAAAGGAATCAGTACCATACTACACAATTAGATGAGTTCCAGGACCTTGGAAAATAGTTGGCACTTAAGGTTCTGTATGTGCTTGAAAACACTCAAGAGGCCCACACACAAGTGACACTGAATATTACAGAGTATCCGACCAATCAATACATGGAATATTACACAACACTCAGCACATGGACCAAGGAATCAATCGATCAAGTCAATAAGGAATACAATGACTTCAATGCCAAGCTAAGCGAACATACGATGTCCACTTGACATGGTTCAAGGATTAGCCACAAATTTTTGTTGGGGGCATGTTGGCAAGGGATCGAGTTTTCATAGTGTGACATAAAGGAAGCGACAAGTATCAAAGGGCGTTGTGCAAGAGGAAGTTGTCAACAAGTATGGTCGAAAGCAGTTAGATTTTTCTCCAAGTTAGTTAGGAAATTAGTAGATGTGGAACTTTTTGTAAAAGGTGTGAGCCTATAAATAGATCTATAAAATTAATGATAAATCATCTCATGGGGGCTTATCATGTATCTGATTGAAGAGAAAATATTTTGGATATCATCTTTCTTTGTTTTCTGAACTACTTAGTAATCTAGGTTTTTGTATGAGGCTATCGACCAAGGGATGTGTTTTGGAGATGTATTTTTGACCTATGGAAGTTAATATGATAAGAAGGTTAATGGAAACTCTATATTGTCTTTGTTTGCGATGCGATCTATGATTTTTATGTATCTTCGGTTAATCTCTTAATGTTTGACAAAAAAAAAATCTTATTTGAATATTGTGAAGTCTTTGTATGGTGAATGAATTCTTATATATCAACCTCTTTTCTGAATAATGAAATATTGTGAAACTAGATCTGGTGCGAATGATGATGAATAGTTTGGATAAATGATTAAGTAAAACCCCTCCCTGGATATCTAAGTTGCATTAACACAGAGTAGACTAAGTGCACAAGTCCTCTTCCCTTTTGTGGAAACATGGTTCCTTCATCCCTCCCTCAAACATCTCAGGTCAGACTGCATCTTCTTCACAGGTGTTGTTCGATAGGGTAAATCTTGTCTGGGTCAGTGTTTAGGGATATTGGATCGAAGGGTGTCGACAGTGTATGAAACCCTTTCAACCGAAGGGTGTCAACAAATAGTGATAAAATCCATGGATACCTCATACCATTTTTGGGATGGAATATGAAGGGGTTGTAGGAGATAGGGAGGGGCCACCGTTTAGAACTTATACCTTTCACAATTATCAACTTGGAGTTCATTTTACAAAAATATATATTTTATTTATTGAATTGATGATTTTTACAAGGAATACAATGCAGCTTTATACAAATCAAGGATCACCATTAAATTATGTGACCTATAAAGTCGTTAATTAATCAATAACAAACTACTAAACTATTTAGTTTTAGTATAATAGGGTACATAAACAAGAGGGTCCATCAAGTACACAAGAAGCGTGTACAACATCAAAATAGGATCAACACACATAGGTAAGAAATTTTCCACAACCCCTTTCTTATAACAGTGTGGTTCCTCATATTCTCTTTCGTGGCATCGTTCGTCCAATTGTTTTTATTATATTAATTATTTATAAGTTCAACATAATAAAAATAGTAATAATGCGCAAACCATTGTCCAGGAACCTTGTGAGACTATGTCCAACATAACAACAATAATAATATTTTTAGGGCCTAAAAAAAGAGAATTACAACCCTCCCCTCTTAATCCAGTAATCATCCTCGATGCAATATACACATACATGCCACGAAATCTCAAAAAATATGAGGGTATTCCTCCCTCATCACATTTTCCAATTCCCAAGTCACGTCCTCGGGGGTATAGTGGCCCAACTAAAACTTATCCTTCTAGATTTCTCTATTCCTAAGAAGCTTGGTCTTCTTGCCTACAATGGAAACAAGCTCTACCGAAAATTATCCTTGCCGCTCCACCTTCCATATCAAATATACATACAAAAAATAATCAGCATCATGTATACATGTCAACATGAAATCATATATATACCAACATGCTAAGAAGTATCATATGTTAGTTTCAAATAATCTAAGAAATAATATATCATAACGAATGCATCATCATCTAATGTAAAACAAAATCATCTACTCTACAATTTACTTATATAATATTCCATTCAATTATATGCTTAGGATCGTGCACGTACTTTTTCAACAAGGAGAAATGAAACACATTATGCATTTCTATGCGAGGAGGAAAAGCTAGTTCATAAGCTACTAGTCCCATATTTTCCAAAATATCAAGGGGGGTGCAATATCTAGCTACAATTTTAAAACAATTCCCCAAGTTTAAAGTACTCTTTTTTGGTTTAACGTTCAAAACCACATGATCACCAACCTGAAACTATCTCACAATAATATTCTAATCTGCATAGCTTTTATGTCTATCATGTTCTGTTTTCAAATTTTGTTTAATCCTTAGCATCTGATCTTCCATTTCCTTTAATAATTATATCCCAGTGATAACTCTATTTGTCAGATTGTCCCAAACAATAGGTGTCACTACAACAAAACCATGTGATTGTCGTCTCTTTTAGCTTCCTTTTTAGCATCCACTATCACTTTTAGTGTATTTTTCATCATTTTTTTGGACAAAGTGGACACTTTTCCACATGATGGCGCTTTTAATGGTGTTATTTGCATCCCTTTTTAAAATTTGGCACTATTTTAGACGCTAATTTACATCCCAATTAATGTCCCAAACAGCGTCCCAATTAGCATCCAAGTTAGCATCCAAATTAGAGCCCCAATTATCATCTCAATTTGCCTCCAAAACATCATCCCATATAATTCCCAAAATAGCCTCCAAAAATGTCCAAAATAGCACCAAGCATAGCACCATATCTTGATCTAGGGTTAGCAACATGAATTACAACATGAATTTCGGCAGGAAAAACATCCAACATAGCGCCAAGCATAGAGCGAGGAATTGTGCCTAAAAAAAATCCAACATAGCACCAGGTATAACGCCTGGAATAATTCCAAATATTTCGAAAGGAACCACACTAGGGATTGCATTACGTTTAGAGCTAGGAATTGTGTTCGAAAAATGTCTGACATAAAGTCAGATATAGTGCCAACATTAGCACCAAAATATGTGCTAGAAAAATATCTAGGAAATTCATAAGGAATTGTGCTAGGAATTTCACCAAGAAATAGTGTTATGTATAAATCTAGCTATAGAGCCAGACATAGCATGAGGAATTGCGATAGGAATTTCAAATGGTATTGTGCCAGGAAAATCCTTACAAAAATGGCCAAGTATAGCACCAGGAATAGATTCAATAATTGCGCCTATAAAACTTTTGGAGACATTTACCCACCATGCACACTTAATTTGGTAAATTTGACCTTGTTAAACCACTATGACATCAGCATGAGCACACCCACGCCTACCTTCAGTCAAGGAGGCCAATTAAGCCTTATCCTTCATTTGGGGAGGCTAACTGGAGCACTCCGGGGGTGATATGAGTGTCATAAATCCACCTAATTGCTAATTGATTGTTACAATCAGTTAAGCTAAGTGGTGAAGGTGCCTCAATTCATTATATTGATTATTTTTATTAATATTTATGAACTGGAGTCAACTGGGGCGCCTCCAACCACCTCTGATGACCAATTTGACTTCAGTTAACCTCATCAGGGTTCATTGGAGTTAATTATGTGCTACCACTTGTTGGTTGGTATGCAGTGACATGCATATAAGCTACTTTCAATTAGACTCAGTCATCTATTGCACTCCAACTTCAGTTAGGACTCAGCTGAGTCAATCAGGACTTGATCAGTTGGTTAACTAAGTGTGTTTATTGTGGCTTACAGTCAGTTAAGCTACACCCATTCATTCAATTTGAATGACCTCATTGGCAATTCGAATTGTCTTGGAATTCATGCATCTTGCATGATAATTGTATTGTATTATTCATTATTCATTGATTATACAGAGCTGCTACTTCCATTGTAGCACCATTATGCCAATTTTATGCTTAATTGTCTGAAATCTTTGTGAGATTGTGTTTTTCGTCCCTAGATCAATGTGATAGATTAATATGGTATTAGATCTCATGGCGGGATGAAGCTCATATCTCTCAAAAACATGGGTTTTTAACAGATCTTGCATGAAAAATTGAGCAAAAGCTCAAAAATCCAGCACTACACCAGAAGCCAAGGCTTACCACTTAATACCACAAGTTAATGAATTGTTGGTCAAGCTTTCTTGATAAACTATGATGGGTGTGATGAAAGCCTAAAATTCACAATATGTTCAACCTTACGGTGCCCCTTTTGTTGTGATTTACAGGTTTTAACAGGTGAAAGCATTCGGTCCAGCAGTTTGAAATGGCTTCTTCCATCGAACTCTTGACTCTATTCAATTTCCATTCATAGAAAGGAGAAATGGAGATCCAACTACGTACTAGAGGACTCTACCGGGTCACTATGGACACTGAAGAAGGGCCTACTCATGTGATATACAAATCTATATTCTTGAACAAGAAAGATGAAGCATTCAGATTCTTGTGCCTCTCTATTTCCCAGGATCTTCTTTTCCATCTCTCGGGATTGAATACTCCAAAGGAAATTTGGGACAAATTGGAAACCCTGTATGGAAAATAGGATGATTTGAGAGTATACCAGCTTGAAAATAGGATGATTTGAGAGTATACCAGCTTGAAAATGAGTTGATGTCTCTCCATCCTTCCAATTTTGAGACCTTAAATGATTTTTTCACAAAGCTCAAGCACATTTTCTTACTATTGAAGCAGTGTAAGGTGGAGAAGGAGGATGATCAAATCATCCTCGCCATACTCTCCAAACTTGGACCTAATTATTCAGTGTTTTTCTCTACATTCCATGCGGGGAAGCTCACAACCCCTGGATGGAAGATGCCTCCACTCAATGCCTTCATTGAGTCCCTAACAAGTGAACATGAAAAGCTTGTCCAAATGGGGATCATCAGATCCTCCCATGATCAATCCCTCCATGTCTCAGGGCCCAAAGATCTGAAGGGTAAAGGAAAGAAGGTAGAAGAACCAAAAAACCAAATTCGAAGCTCCTAAGCCTAAATTTCAAAACTAGCAGCATGAAGAGCCTTCTGGATCGAAGAAGAACAAAAGCAAAGTGAATCATGGAAAGGAAAAATTCAAGTGTTCATACTATGGGAAGGGCTTCCACCCTGAACATTCCCGCATGAAAAAGAAACTTGATGAAGCTACTTCTCTTCTTGATAAAAATCACATCAATCTTTTGGAAATCTTTCAGAGGAGAGATCAAGAACCACAGCATGAAAGAGGTCATGCTCTCATGGCAAGCACTTCAAAGTCCAAAGCACTCTTGATAGATTCTGGAGCTTCGAATCACATGATGTCTGAAAGAGACTCTTTCTCATATTTGGAGACCAAAAAATGCATCCCCATCCACATGGGATATGACTCCATAATCATATCCGAAGGACAAGGTACTGTAGATATTGAGCATGGTTATTTTTCCAATGTTTTGTATGTACCATCTCTTGCATTAAACCTCCTAAGTGTTTATCAAATGACACATATGGGAGTTCCCAAGAGAGTCTCATTTATCTTGGATGATGTAGAGATCATAGAACTTTAATTCGGAAAACTTGTAGCAAAAGGCCTTGCAAACCATCATGCAAAATCCTACGAGTTCTCCCATTTTGTAGCGGATGCAAAGCTTACCGCATTGTTGACTCATGGAAATGAAGTTAGTAGACTGTTTCATGAGAGGTTCGACCACCTAAACTTTAAATACTTGCAGCAATTATAGAATAATTATATGGTTGAAGGCCTCCTGGTCATCAAAGCTACCGCTGCAATTTGCAAGGGTTGTGTTGTTGGAAAGCACCCTGAGCATAAGTTCGATCGGGGGAAGGCAAGCTGAGCATCATGCATATTGGGACTGATACATTCTTATATCAATGGTCCCATGCCTATCACATCCATGAATGTATCATGGTACATTATGAATTTCATTGATGACTTTTCCATATACACATGGGTCTTTTTTATCAAAAAGAAGTCAGAAGTCTTGGAAATATTCATTGAATTGAAGGCCTTGATTGAGAATGCATCTGGAAAAAAGATCAAGATTTTGAGATCTGATAATGGTGGGGAGTATGTCAGTAATGAGTTACTACATATATGTTCCCAAAGTGGTATTCAGATCCAGCATTCAGTCCCCTACACTCCCCAGCAGAACGGTGTAGCGGAGGGGAAGAATCGGTCTCTCAAGGAGATGACCACCTGTATGTTGGAATGAAAGAAATTGGCTGAAAATTTGTCAGAGGAAGCAATGCATGCTACATAATATATTCAGAACAAAGTACCAGACTCATCCATGAAAGGGAAGACCCCTTTCAAAGCATATTTCAGACACAAGCCAGATGTGTTGAATCTAAGGGTGTTTGGGTCCACTGCATGGGCCCGAACTCCGCTTGATAAAAGGAGGTCTTTGCAGCCGTAAAGCATCAAATGTCTATTTATCAGATATCCTGATGAATCTACATGTTTCAAGCTTCTGGATATCAAAACAAAACATATCATCATTCAAAGGAGTGTCATGTTCGATGAGCCTCTTCAGGAGGTGGAACTAGTGAAGGAGAAAACTGTTGAATTTCCTTCCTATTCTACTGAATATTTGGATGATGTAATTGGGGTTGATGACCCTGATTTGAATCCTATGATTTCTGATATTAGTGAACAGAAACCATAAAATTATGAATCAGAACCTTAAGTACAAAATCATCTCCCAACTTGGGCCTGACAGACACTCTCCTCCGCAGGTGATAACATTGGAAATTCGGATGATCCAAGGGAAACCCGGCCTAATTTCCAAAGAGCAGGTATTGCGCTCTCTTTTCCTGATTATTTTATGTCCAAATATTATTATTTGATGATAATTTCAGACACTAAGTCTTACTACCATGCTTGAAAGGATCCGAGATCGAAATTTTCCATGGATGAAGAGTTGAATTCTCTTCAGAAAAACACTACTTGGGAGCTAGTTTCTCTTCCTCCGGGGAGGAAATTGGTTCAATGCAAGTGGGTGTTTCATACTAAGGTTTATGCTGATGGAATCACCTGAAAATATAAGTCAAGGCTGGTATCAAAAGGTTTCTCCCAGGTCCAAGGTGTGGACTACCATGATACTTTTGCACCGGTTTCAAAAATGGACTCCATCCGCCTAGTTTTGGCAATTTCTACATCTAAGCACTGGGAAGTGCATCATATGGATGTTAAGTCTGCCTTTATGCATGGATATATTCATGAGGAGATATACATAAATCATATTTATGGCTACATTTCTGATCCATATTTGGTTTTCAAACTAAATAAGTCACTATATGAGTTAAAACAGGCCCCAAGAGAGTGGTATTCCAAGATGGATGCCTTCCTTCTCTCGCAAAACTTCTAAAGGTGTAAATCAGATCCAAATGTGTATACACAGAAGTTTGATGGTAATTTGATTATTATTTTTTTATATGTTGATGACTTACTGATTACAAGTAGCACAGTTACTTCTATTCCAGTCATCAAAACTGCTCTCCACAATGCATTTGAAATGAGCGATTTGGGGCTCTTAAAGCAATTTATGGGGCTTGAAATTCAGCAAAATTTTGATGGGATAATGGTCACTTAGTCCAAATACATATCATATCTGTTATTAAAATTTAACATGGCTGAATTTAATGCTGATCCATTCCCTTTCCTTTCAGGGATCAGCCTTGAAGAAGGAAAAAGCACACCTCCCATGGACTGCACTATTTATCGACAACCGATAGGTAGCTTGCTCTACTTGAATCATTCTTGGCCTGATATCTGTTATGTCATGAATATTGTGTCAATATACATGCAGCAGCCTCATGATATTCATTGGCAGCAAGCCAAGAGGATCCTCCAGTATAGTCAGGGAACCAAGACCTACAGCATTCACTATGCTATAGACTCCGAGCTAGAGTTGGTTGGTTACACAGATTTCGATTGGGTGGGTGATTCTATTGATCAGAAGTCTACTTCTAGATATGTCTTCATGTTTTTTGGTCACCCCATTTGCTGGTCTAGAAAAAATCAGGCCTCCATATCATTATCTTCAGCAAAGGCCGAGTACTAAGGAGCGGTGAATGCTTGCATCCAAGCTGTTTGGTTGCAAGGCATTCTTTCAGAATTTTGATCTTGGTAGTAATTTGTCCACTGTCCTCTTTTGTGACAATCAAATTGGTATTAATATATCCACAAATCCAGTTACCAGGAAGAGGACCATGCATGTAGAGATACACATGCACTATATCAAGGAATTAGTGCATGATAGGACCATCATTCTGAAATATTGCCCTACTGATGAGCAGATTGTAGACATATTCACCAAGAGATTTTCAGAAAAGAATTTCACTTACCTCTATTCACTGTTGGGGGTGATTTCATCAGGGTGATTAGACTACTTTCAGTGTTCAGCTTAAGGGGGGGGGGGGGGGGTTCCCACTGGGTTTTCCCTCTTTATCTCACTTAGAATTTTTTTAGCATTGTTTGAGTTAAATTATTGTACAGGGTGACCTCTGTATTTTGTTTCTAGGGCCTTGGCATTTCATGCACTTTATGTTTCTACTTCTCCTAAGTATAGCTTAAGGGGGGGTGTTGGAGACATTTACCCACCATGCACACTTAATTTGGTCAATTTGACCTTGTTAAACCACTATCCTAAGTTTTATTGACTTAATTGGCATCATATGAGCACACTATGACATAAGCATGAGCACACCCATGCCTAAATTCAGTCAAGGATGCAAACTAATCCTTCTCCTTTATTCAGGGAGGCTAACTGGAGCACTCCGGGGGTGATCTGAGTGTCATAAATGCACCTAATTGCTAACTGATTGTTACAATCAATTAATCTAAGTGGTGAAGGAACCTCCATTCATTATATTGATTAGTTTTAGTAATATTTATGAACTGGAGTCAACTGGGGCACCTCCAACCACCTATGATGACCAGTTTGACTTTAGTTGACCTCATCAAGGTTCATTGGAGTTAATGATGTGCTACCACTTGTTGGTTGGCATGCAGTGACATGTTTCTGAGCTACTTTTAGTTAGACTCGGTCATCTATTGCACTTTCACTTCAGTTAGGACTTAGTTGTGTCAATCAGGACTTGATCAGTTGGTTAACTAAGTGTGTTTACTGTGGCTTATAGTCAATTAAGATACACCCATTCATTCAATTCGAATGACCTCCTTGGGAATTTGAATTGTCTTGGAATTCATGCATCTTGCATGATCATTGTATTGTATTATTCATTATTCATTGATTATACAAAGCTACTACTTCCATTGCAGTACCCTTATGTCAATTTCATGCTTAATTGTCTGAAGTCTTTATGGGACTGTGTTTTTACTCCCTAGATCACTGTGACAGATTAATAAAAACATCCAACATAGTGTCAAGTATAGAGCTAGGTATAGCACCTGGAATAGCGTTAGAAATTTTGAAAGGAATTGTTACAAGTTTAAAGCCAATAATTTTGCTCGAAAAAACATTCGACATAGCATTAGATATAGCTCTAGGATTAATGCCAAAATTTGTGATAGGAAAATAACCAGGAATTTTAGAAGGAATGTTGCTAGGAATCGCACCATGCATAGTGCCAGGTATAGATCCAGACATAGCACTAGGAATTGTAACCGGAATTTCGAAAGGTATTGTGCCAAGAATTTCCCAAAAAAAAGGGTCAAGCATAGCACCAGGCATAAATCTAGACCTAGCACCAAGAATTGCACTAGGAAGTTCGAAAGGAATTGTGCTATAAAAAGTGTTGGGAAAAATCCAATGTTGCACCAAGGATAGTGTTAGGCATGTTGACATAAGTAGCACCTAATTGGCCATTTTGGAAACCAAGAGACCCCAATTATTCGTAAATATCCCTAATGGAATCCTATGGTCCCTAACGACATTAGAGTGCGCTTAACAACATGTTGTGATGATAATGATGCAAGTTGACAATGATAAATATGGCAATGATGATTTCTACAATATTTAGTAGGATGTTGATGACAACAATGATATCAATGTAACTAATGATGATCCAGGTGATTATAGCACTATTTGATATTGATTGTTCCTAATGGAAACATAATTCACCCTAATGCATTGAAATGACCATAATAGCCCCTAGATTACCCTAATAGCATCTAATTATCCCTAACAACATTTGAGAGACCCTAATGCAACTGGACTCACCATAAAAGCATTAGGATGATCATGTTAATGATGGATGATCGAAAGGATATTGATGATGATAACAATGAGGTTGAGATGGATGACTATGATTATGATTATATATGACGATGCCAATGATGTTAATGTTGATGTTGATGTACTCCTGTATGTTTCTAATGATCGTGGTTATGATGGCACCAATATCAATTTCAATGTTCATGATTCATGTGATAGTACTTTTATATCTTGATTTATCATAGTGGCACCTAAATTTTCATAATCATGGCACTTTTGGATCATGATTAATCCTAATGAGGAGTAAATTACCTTAATGTCACCTAAATTTCTCTAATGGAATTTGACTGTCCCCAACAACATTTGATAGACCCTAATGGCATCTGATTGTCCCTAAAAACATGATGATGATGCATTACAAAAATTATGATCGAGTGTATGGATATGATTTTATAAGTGTAAGACTATATCATCCATTCATGTGAGCTAGTAGGGTTCCTTGCTCATTATTATCACAATCATATTGATGATGACATTGATGATAAATACGACGATGACAATGATGCTGATTTATTGTATGATGATGATGACGATGTCAATGTCAACAATGATTATGCATGGGGTATCACTTTTGGATCCTAATTGACTATGGTGGCACCTAAATGTCTGCAACAACATCTAAATGACCATATTATCATCAAAATGATTGTAACGACATATAAATGACCTTATAAATTACATGACATGAATCCTAATGGTGATGAGTGATTAAGAACACTAATGGCATATGAGTGACCATAATGACAATGATGACGATGATTTTGATGATGATGTACTTAATACTAACAATGATGATGATAATGAGGATGAGGATCAAGATGATGTTGATGTACCATATATCATTGATGATTATGATGATGACAACATCGATTTCCACAATGATTATGCATGTCATAATACTTCTAGATACTGACTGATCCTAATGAAACTAATCCTAATGGCACTTAAATATTCACTTATGTTCACTTAGATCCAACATGCTCATTTTTTTTACATAATTAATAAAACAATAGAGGAAATTATTTCTCCTTATTATTAAAAGGATTGAGAGAGGGAGTGATTTTCATTTTCATTAGACAAGATTCAATTATTAAACATTATAATTCAAGAGACTATACCAAAAAAATTCTTGGACTTGGTTAGCACTTTCTAAATTGTATTTATTTGATTTTAGCAAAGCAGACGATTTATAAGTAGGATTATTAGTTTTTCAAATTTGTTTTGGTTTTATTCCACTTATCATGATGTGACAAGTGTGATTAACTTCATCTAGGGAAAGTGCAACTAATAACATTCCAATTGATTTTTTTGGCTAGGATGTTCTAGGTGAGGGGTATCTATTCCACCAAAGATGCATTAGAGAGAATTTGAGGTCAAAAATGGGCCTCCTAAGAGATGTACTACAAAAATATAAGATATATTAAAATATTATGAGTTAGGGGTTTTATGGGGTAGGTATATATGACAACTCACCTCCTACACTACTTTTTATGCACAATATAAATAACCATGGTTGAGTTACTTTTCTAAGTTGACTATAAATAAAATTAATAAAATAACTTTAGAATGATGTGACTAAGATTCATTGTATTTTTCCNCTCAACCATGGGGGATGATGTCATCCACTAGAATGTAATTGGTTGATTTTTATAGTACATTTTGGTCCTTTTGAGGCCCATTTTTGACCTCAAATTCTCTCTAATGCCTATAGTTCACACTTAGCCCTAATCACATATGTGGGTATTGGTTTACAACTAACATGAGTACAAGCATGAATATTCCATTGTAAATACTCAAACCTAATGGAGGCATTAATGAAAACTCACCTCCACTGACTTGGTAAACTATCATTCACATTATTCCAATAATTAAATTGAAATAGATTAATCATTCATTTGTAAGCAACAAAAGTTGGAAAATGATAAAAAAAAAACATGGTCTTATTATAGCACCCCCCCCCACCCCTATTAATCCTTCTGAAAGTAAGCTAAGCTTAAAATCAATTACCAAAATTAGACCCTTAATTGTATCCATAAGAAATGTGGTTAGAACCCTTAACAAATGTTTAGATATTAATTCAACCAATTAATATTTACGAAGTTATACATGTCATTGAAAATTGTAATTCTCATTATTAAAAAATAAGATTGAGACCATTAACCATAGAATAATTCTAAGTGCAACTTACATCCCAACCCCCCTGTGTGCAAGGGATATGCTTCATGTCCATGCTTGAGATACAATGCTTCCAACTCCATTTCCAAGAAAATCCATCCAAGATGAAGTTACTTGATCCACTCACTAACTTTTTGTACTGTATGCTTGTAATATTTGGAATGCTAGCGTTGGTCATACATGGTGGTTTAACATCAAGGGGGTCTAGACTATCATGCTTTATTGTCTTATTTGATGCAAACAGATTATTCCTCAGTATAGTGTACAAAAGAAAGAAAGAAGTTCTAGAAATAGGAGATATGTTTATAGGAGCTTCACCTAAGTCTTATAGACCATGTTGCTTAGGTATTTTAACCCTAGGTTGTCCTTTCGACCATTTCCACTAGACATTCACTGGTCTCATTGTCTAGTCAAAATCCTTAAATTTCACTTGTTACATGAGATTTGAATTCTTATCAACCAAATTAAAGTATGCTAACACTAGTTGAGGTGGATTACCACATCCCTAGGGAGGAATAGATTCATAAAATTTTCTTATTACATGAGGTTGAGACAAAAGATCATTTTATCTTTGAGTTTCTAGTTTATTATGAGATTAAAGGAAGGATTTATTGTCTTTGCAAGGAATCAAGCATATCCATATTGGCCTTGTTTAGACAACTTGACCAACGGTTCCTTTCCTTATACATTAGAGAAGCATTTACTCTCAGGTGGTGTTTACTTTAGAGCTGTTCTGTAATAATTACACATACAACTTTCCCCTTTCACCTTGTTTAGGGATATTTTGGAGGACTTGGGCACAACATATGACCCATAAGTCCCATAGAAAAAGTTAAATTTATGTATTAAGACCCTCAATTTTTGTCCATATAACAATAAATGGACCTTAGGAATCATGTACATCCCATGAATCAATTATGCCATCAGTATCACCTTATAATCTATGTTTTGGACCTAAAACTTGGAAAACACTATGCAAACTGTTAGCACCATGATTGAAAATTGTGGATTATTTGATCAAAGGGTGTGAAAATATGCATATTTGAAAATTTTGGGTGAAAGTGCTCTTTAGGTTAATGGGTGATCGTATTATTTCATTATGGAATGTTGGATGAAAAGAGGGGTTGGATCTATGGTGGTAGATCGTTCCGATGATGAAACATGGATGAAGAATTTCAATTATCATCTCATCGGCCAAATGGAGGTAAAAGGAGTTGAATATCGAGGGCCCATATTTAAAGCACTACAAATCAATGATTGAATGGATTTATGTGGATAAGAGATGCAAGGAATAAGTTAGGGTGTTGAATTTGCATAATCCGTTAAAAGAGTCCAGCTTTAAAGGGATGAGATTAGTAAAAAGTAAGATCGACGGTGATGGAGTATTCCTGGAATTGAACATGCTCGTGTTAAAAAAGTTTTTCAATTTGTGGAATGGGATAATAGGTGGAAATATTGAATGGAAAGGATCAAAGTGGGGATAGATCTACAATCGAGAGTAATTTCATGGATTGAACTAGCATAGAGAAAGTCTAAAATTGAATCCACAGAAAGTGGTAGTGACCAAAATAATCAACAGATATGATGACGCTCGGGCTTTGATCAACAAATGGGGTGCATTCCATGAATGAGAGTTGCTCAATCAATCAATTCTAAAATAATTTTTGGAATGTTAAATTTTCCATAGTTGGACGGTCATGATGAAGGAAGCTTACAAATCAAGGGGTAGTATTGATTCCACCAAATCAAAGTTGTGTAGGGCGGTAGCCTTAAGTGTTGGTATTGAGATCTTGCATATGGACAGCGTAGATTTCAAAGAAGATCAAATCTATGGCATGGATTATAAGAAATATGTGATGGTTATTAAACATAAAAAATTATAAAAGAATCTACGTGGAGTTTCAAAAGTTTGTTTTTTCTAAGATGTGGAATTGGAAATAACCCTGGTTGTGTGCAAAGTTCCAGCATGGATAGAATCAGAACACCGTGCTAATCAACAAGGTAGGCACCCTGAAACCTTCCCAGTATTTCTAAAAATGGATAATATGGATGAGATAGAAGTGATATAAGTGGCAGATAATGAAGAATTAGGGATTTCCTATCAGAAAGATGATAAGAGATTTGAAGACAAGAATGTTTAAATTTCTGATACTATTTTGATGAATGAAACAATAGAAACAGCTAAGAACAAATTGAAAATTATTAAAGACTAGGCTAGTGATACCCATGGTGTTTTCAAATCTTTCTTTTACTTTTTCTCTGTCGATCAGACCCCTAATTTCCCTGAATTTGTCGAGTGGTGTCCAAATAAAGTTTCCGCTGCTGAAGGAGTCATTATGAACAAAATTAAGTCTAGGGTCCTTTGTCATGTTCAGGCCTCTATTCTCCATAAATCTCTATTTGTCCTATATGACTTTATTCCTTTATCCCAAGAATACAAAGAGGAAAATGTCATCCATTTTTTCCAAGAATCTACAGCTGAGAGTAAAGAATCCTTTTTAAAGTCATGTTTGAAGCCTAATAGTGAGTTTATAGGTTTATCTTAACCTATTGACCTAGTTCTGTTCAATGAAGAAAACCAGTCTTGTAATACCTTAGCAAGTCAATTTTTGGGGTTAGATACTAATGGCTATGTTACAGAGTCACTATTGAGTCTGTTGTTTGTCCTAAGTACTTGCTTAGTTGAGTTTCAACTTATAGGTCAGTCCTTGCAGTATTGCTGCCTTAAATTTGATGAGTTCCTAACTAAGAACATTCATTCTCAGATTTCCAACTTCCACGATACTAGATTTTTCATATTCCAATACTTTTTGTTGAAGATGTTCTTGTCACACAATGAAGACAGCCTGCATTTTCCTGAATTGGTACTCACTAATGAAATCACCCAAAGTTATTGCAATTTTATGAATGGTTTGATGGAATAAATTTACAATATTTTCTTCCAGGAAAGACTACCCAAAGTATTACCAGAAATGAAAGAAACATTGCAGCTTTCCCCCAGTAAAATGATAGGATATTGGTTCCTCTCAAAGTCTGGAACAATTATAAGATTATATGAATTTGTACATCAGCCTTACATTCATCCATCCTTTTTGACAACCAGGATATTCTCTTTGGAATTTCTTAGACAAAATCTTACAGTGGAAGAGGAACACATTTTAAACTTCAGGAAGAGTTTGGATATGAAATTTCCTTGGGAGGAAGGGCCATATGTTGTTAAAAGTAGAGATGATTTACCCATAATTGATAATATGCTCAATAACATGGGGTTTTCTTTGGGAATTGCAATCAATTATGATCCACACCAGGTAATTTCCAAAAGAAGACAGGTAAATAACAATAAACCCTTTGAACACACTGAAGTATTTGGAATTAGGGAGGCATCTAATTGGGAAGATTATCCTGACAAAGATCTAGATAATGTCAACATGGAACTGAACTGTGTATCTTCCTTACCTGGAAATAATTATCGTCCCACGGATATTTCTAATATAGTTGCAGTTGCTGGAAATATATCATCCTTAATGAGTTTTTTAGGGATTTCTAAGAAAAGAGAGCATTCAAATTTCATGGATACTGAAGAACTAGGTACTGCTAGTACACCAAAGAAGCAAAAAACTGAACAAGAGGGACAAATGGTGCAGGTAAAGAAAATCAGTATGAAAGGTAAAAAGAAACAAGAACAACCCAAAGTAACTGGACTGGAACTTCAAGAATATTTGTTTGATGTATTAACTCCTAATAAGTATTCATCAAAGGAGAAATGGTTGAATACATACAGGGAAAAAGATGATAAAACCTTTGATGAGCCAGTTAAGTTATATGAGGAAGTAAGACAGTTTTCCAAGCCAAATGTAACATTGAAAACTACAAGGGATCATGCCAAAGATACCCTGTGTTTGGCCATGACTGTAGGAAATAAGGTATCGGAGGTGAATGTGAACCTAGAAAATATCCCTACCACAGACATAATACATTTTCATAGAGAAACAAGTGATATTTTATATACAAGATTGCTCAGATCTACATTGTAGGTATCCAAACTGGAGACAAATAAAAAGAAATCCTGGGATCTCCCAAGGAAAGAAAGGGTTGAAATCAAGGCCCTTTGAATCAAGATTAAAAATTTGCAGGATGATCTATTGGAGGTTGATGGGAAATCAAGAAAATGAGCAGTGGCTCAAAATTTATTAGATGAGAAAGAGAAATATGTTCAAGTGCTGAAAAAGAGGTTGAAAATCCCTTCCACTCAGCTTATTCAGACTTCAGAATTGACAGAGTTTGAGAAGGAAAAGGAGGCATTAAGTATTGAATTGATAGATTGTAAAGCCAAGCTATTAAAGCTTGAATAAAAAGAAAAGAAATGGGAAAAGGATGCTAAGCTTCTAGTAGAAAATGAGAAATATTTGAAATCTAAGCTGGCAGCAAAAGAGAAATATTTGAAATCTGAAAGAATTAAAAATCAATCTACTGTTCCTTTTGCAGAAGTAGATACAATCTCTCTTTATGAATCAATGTCCCAGGTAAAGTTTAAAGAGGTAGAGCTCACAAGATTAAAACAACAGAACCAGAATCTAGAAGATATATCTCAGAAAAAAGAAGAAGAAAAGAAGAAGTTGGACGAGAGATGTCAAGAATTAATAAACCAAAATGTCAAGTTAACAAAGCAAGTGATTGGCCAAATGGCCTTGCAAGGGGCCACGCATTTGATTTGGGAAGAAATTATTAGAGAAACCAATAACTTTAGACTATATCTAGATTATATTGCAAACCAGGAGAGTGCTCTAAAGGTAGTTAGGAAGAACATTTTGATAGTGAAACAAGGATTGAAAAAAAACGCAATGCAGGTAGCTCAAAATCCTATTAAATTTCTAAGTACTTTATCAGAGGATCAAGTTAAAAGGTTTGGTATTCAGGAAAAAGTTATTGTTGCTTCTTGGGCTAGAAAATTAATTGGAAAGTACAGAATGTTGGATAGTGTACAGGCAAAGGTGGACATTATGATTCATAATATTAAAGAAGTAGCTTATTTATTTAATCCAATAGTAAACAGGGGAATTCCTTTCTTTTGGGAGGAAAAAGGACCAGTATTGTCTCAACAAGAATATTTGGATAAATTGGTCAAGTGCAGGTTAGATCACAACAAATTTTAAGATATGCAGCAAGCCCTGTCTCGAAAAGTTGTGTTTGAAAAACTGGCTGGAGAATTCGAATTACTATTTGATTTTAAGGTCACTTGTACCAAGGTGTACGATCTTTCATATACAGATAACATCAAGCTCAGAATCTTGGCACATGAAATGGTCATTGCAGACTTGCCCAATTCTGAACATTGGAGATCAATTCAATAGTATGGATCAACCAAGTTTAAATTACAGCCATGAAGACATCAAGGAGGATAGCGCGGGATGATTTTCAATGAAAGACATATTTATGATAAATGTTATTTTAAATTCATTTAGTTAAGAAGTTTTGTTATCTCATAGTTGCTTTGTAATAGACAAGCACTTTGACACATGTAATAAACATTTTAAACCGTTAAGCAGTTAGGTTTATTGATCAGCTCAAGGAGCAATGTATAAGTATTCAGAATTTTTATTAAGCAAGGGTTGGAACCCATGATATTTTTGGAGAATTGAGTTTTCAAATATTTCTTTAATAAAACTGCAGAGCTGAAAGTTGGCATTTTTCAGAGATTCCTGTGTTATTCCATGTTACAGTCTGTACTTTCCCTTCTTATGTGAATGTTTTTCCAGTTTATCTTTTCATTATGTTTTCCATCATGTCTGAAATGAGTGTATAACAATTTGGAATTCATAATTACTATGTCATCTGTTGTTTTCAGATATCCACTAAATTTCTCTTCTAAAGTTAATACATAATTCAGTTTACAATGCTCTATGTTAATGGCTTATTCATGTTCTTCCTTTTCCACTAGACAATCAATTTTTGACTATGACTAACTAGCTACCTTGCCTCTATTTAAAATTTCCATGCAGAAAGTTATGTTTATCAATATTCATATTTTGACTCCATAGCCCAATGTTCATGTGTTCAGTTTCAACCAATCTTATTAATTACAAACATTTCTTCTTACACATATCTGGCCTTGTTAATATTCTGTGAGAGATCCCTCTATGAAGAGGAAAAAGCCAATTTTCTCTTTTAAAGTGGTTTTTGTTGTTACCTGGGAATAGCCTTTACAACCTTTGGTAAATTTCCATTGTTAACACAAACAATCCATATTGTACTTAGTAATATTAAAATGGGAATTAAATCTTACTTGCAAGCCAAACATCCCGTAGATCCTAGCATGATGCCATACATATAGACTATAAGAACTACAAGAAAATGTTCTGGACTAAAAATCCAATCATTTTACCTTGGACTAGTCTATAAGAACAATTTATTATGTGCCAAACTTGAAATTTCCAAGGTATCCCTTTTAAATGAGAACTGTTTCATTTTTAGGGCTAGTGCAAATGTTATGGTATAGACCCTCAATTTTTAGCATAAAATTGTGCCCTATTCATTGATAGTTATCCTAGTAATGGAAACCTAAGAACATCAATCATATCCCACTCATGGGTTAAAGATTCCTTATGGAGGGTATTTGTGGTGATTTGAGGATTGCACATGGACAATATCATGCTTGCACAACAAATATTCCATATATGGGGACTATCCAATGCCATAAGTCCTTGTACACAACCCATGCATTATAGGAATTTTTATGGTGTAAGAATCTATATTTTAAATTTGGACAATGGGTTAGGCCATCAGAACCATCTCCGGAGTGCCAAACCATGAAATTAGCACCATACTCCTTTTATATGGAATGGATTCTAGGAATTATCCCTAGTGGATCAATCTTCAAAATGGATAACACATCTAGCTCATATGCTAAATATACCTTATTTTGTGCCTATATGGTACTTTAGGACATCATGCATGGCCCATGATACCTAAAGAAAATTGTAAAGACTTATACCATAGTTGTAAACCTCAAACCATTAAGTAGCTCCCAATGATCATCTATGGTGTTACAAATTTAAAATAGAAACCATAGCATGCTCATAGGTAATTATTCCTCAAAGAGGACATATGTGATGGCTTGGGGGCCATGCATGACCATTAAGCTCCAAAGGAAATTATATTGTTCTAAGGATATGGATTTCCTTTTTGAATAAATCTTCCTTTAGACTCAATAAAAAGGCATTATGTACAAAATATAATACAACAAACTATTTGTTCAAATAACCTCCAAAAGTAAACAAAAAACATAAAAAAAGGGTTGGTGCAAGTAAAAACACACCATATTTCACTATATTTATTTTTCTTTTTTAACTTTGGATTTCAAATTAAGCAGTATTGAGACAATATCTAAATTAAAAGTAACATTATTGTAAATGAAATTTTTTTTTTTATAAAAAAAGTCTTTCCAAATTAAAAATTATATTATTTTTTACAAATAAAAATTGTCTAAAAAAATATTGTAAAATATACTAATTTCTTCCCGCTTATGTTTTTATTTTCTACCCTAATTTTAATCTTTTCCATTTTATCTTATGTTTTTCTTTTCTTCCCCAATTTTAATCTTTCCTATTTTTAGTTTTTAACACTTTCGGTTCCTCACTTTTATTCCCCTTTCCCTCTTTTAATTTTCACTTTCCTTCCTTTTCCCTCTTTAATTTTGTGTTTTTATACCCTTTACCTCTTTTTTGGCTCTGAATGCTATTGGTATAACATGGTTCTCACAAGCCCGTGAATCTGTGTGTTCTGCAGCACTCCAAATTTCTCCCTACATTTAATTTCATGATCATGTCCCCTTTGAAGATTTTTCCATGGCATGTCTTTGTATACTCATGTTGGATCTTCCAGGAGATGCCCTATTCTTATATTTGAAATGTCACGCCCCCTCCCCTCTACTCGACAAGGAAAGGATGCAACCTACACTGCTACTCTGTCTATCATAACCAGGGATCTTGCCCCATGAACATAAACAAATAATGCATTGAATATAAAAATGCATATGCAGATATATAACATATGAAAACACAACAGAAGAAAATCATTCAACACATTCAACATGTTCATAATAATTCATAAAAAATTACAGTTGCAGAACTTAAATACACCAAGAATACTTATCTTGAAATAAGTTGTCCCGCAACTAGCTATGTCACTGCAACATTCCACCCAACCATAGGCCAGTGTGCTCATCAATCTCTCAGCACCACTGCCACCCCCTAGTTGGGCATGATTTCCACAAGGAACCAGGGAATAGCAGGCTCGCACATAGCCAAAACATATCAAAAATCAGCCAATCCAATCTACAGTTGGGTTTATCGGGCTACTAAGGCAGTGGAAAGCTTGAATTGCTAATCTAGTGAGCTCAACCACAGAGCTATGGAAACCTACACAAGATCTATTTATCTTGGCATTCCATAATACCTACACACCCAACAAAAGGAAGTATTCCCTTCACTGCTACACAGTCCCTCGGGCCATACCTTCCCTTCCAATGCTCTTTAAGGTGTGCATAGAAGATTTCTCAGCCCCTCTTGATCTATCTGTGAGGTTCCTCTCTTCACTAGGTTTATCAAGCCAATTCTAGTTCGCTTCCACTCCTAAGCCTTACAGACCAAAACAAGGGTTCACATCTAGAAAAACACCAATGTTGGGCATGAAGGAAAACGTTTTTCAACCAAAACAAATTGGTAGAAGGGAAAACAACCCTTGGGAGAGAAAATATGATTTCAGAAAACGTTCATGGACATTCCAGGAGAAAAACCAACTGCTATAAACCCCAAAAATAGTGAATCTCTTCTCCCCTTCACTGAGAAATACAAAATGGGTTTCCAGGCATGGAGAAGATAAGGAAAATGTAGGAAACCCTGAGGGAAAACGCACAAGAAGCTTTAGCTGCGTGAGGAAGGAAAAACATGAATGAGGAATGGGTGAGGAATGAATTTTTGGGTGACAGCTTGCCATTAAGTCAAAATTCGATTTCCCAATATGGGTGGCTTCCCTAATACAAATTTGATTGCCGTACTCTTCCATTCCCATGCATTAACTACCTTAACCAATTTCTAGAAGAAATAAATGATTGGACACAAGATCCAAAATGGGTAGTTGACATTTTATGGGTTCTCCCATTGAAATTTGGATTTACACTATTGGCTCAAGGGTTTGAATAATTTTTCCCTCCCTATTCCTTGTGAAATCATGCCCCGTCTCTTTGTTGCATTGACATAGCTAGTTGTGGGTATTTTTATTAAACTGCATATTTACATGATGTCTCATTTTATAATGTGCCTGGCTAGCACAAAATCCATATGTATTGATTTTAACTGCCTATACATAAAAATGCTAAATCCATGGTGGGGCCTTGGCCTTTATCTCCTCACCATGATTTAATAATGGTATTTACATCATATACTATTTTAATGCAATTGGGGTCAAAAAGGGAATATTACATGAAAGCTACCATCATACCGATTCAAATACCTTAATGCATGGCAGACTCGCATGGGAGGGCCAATGAGAAGGAATAACAGGATCGTATCCATTCAAGATAAACTAATACTCCGGAGAGAATGTGGAAAAAAATGTGAATAGGTAAATAGTAGCAGTCGAGAAGAGAAGACCGTGCCTCGACCTTCACTAGATTTCGTAGTAGAAGATGAATGGGAGGTTGTGAATAATTATGGATTTGGTAGCGAACACAATGATCCTACCCCCAATTTCATCAACATAAAATTCATCCACCATGATTGGTGTTTCAAGCTGTGTTGCATGCTCAAAAAGTATCATCTCCTCTTCCTCATACCCAAATGTGAAACACGCATTTTAAATATCTTCTACAACGAGTAATTACACATTCTCTGTTAAATGTAGAAATCCTCTATTTTTTCAAGTAGGGTTTCATGTACTTATCTTCTAGATTTATGTTTCAACATATTTTTAGAGAAGTAGATACATGGATTTATCTTCAGAATCATGAGAGTTGTTGGTTGATTCTTTCCTAAATCCTAGGTAATTTCCAAAATTGTTTAAAGATAATAAGCAGGGTAAACCCTATATTATTTATAAGGTAATGGCATGCCAACAACCAAGCTCAATGATGGAACAACAATATACATCAAATATGTATGGGTAACCTAATTCAAACGACTGGGTTACGGCCCCATTCCTTTGTTTCCTTCTCCTTCCCATCTAGTAAGCAGCATAAGTATAAGAATAAGATCAGTATCGGTGGCCCGCCCCCTAAAGAAGCTTTCAGTAAAGTGATCAAAGTCCTACATCATTAGTCCAAAACCCATGTAGACCCGATAAAAGACATTGTATATTTATATATATATGAGCAACAACCATCATATTAAGATTAATATGTTTGGAATAGTTGAGAAGCATATATTTGACATATTGATAATGTTTTATTCCTAAATAATGTAACAATTATTTGTATCCAATAGTTAATAAAAGATAACAACCACTTAATTTGTGGTTGTTAAGCTTATAGTAGTATCATCATTGGAATTAAGGAAACAATTGTATCTAATAGTTAATTTTAAAAGTTCATATAATGCTATACTAAATGGAGTTTGATTGTCATATGAACTACACATTACCATGCCACTAAGTACAGTTGTCACATAAGTTCAAAGGAATTTATTAGGAGTTTAGAGAAGTTTATTAAGAGTTTGAGTGTCATGTGAACTACACAGTACTTCAACTCCTAGATGTAAAATGCAATTTGAATAAACCTTATGCACATTAGTTAAACTAATAGTTATCCAATATAGTTGTGATTAGAGCTGAAGTTAAGTTAATAGATGTAGAATAATTGGAGTTAAGCTAATGGTTGTATCTAATAATTAATGTAAAATTTAATTAGATATGGTCATGATTGGATTTGAAGTTAAACTAATAGTTGTATGCTTAATGGAGTTAAGATCATAGTTGTATCTAATAATCAACTAGCTGAACTTGAAGTTTCGTTCTTTCAAACTATCATGAATTGTACTTATTAGATGTTAACTAAGCTATTTTTTATTTTTTTTGAAATTATTAATTATGAGTTTTGGACAACCCCATAGAATAAATCTGGACAACACACTTGTCTCATTGTTGTCCGTAGATGAAAAAGCATAGATGGTAGTCCACCCCAAAATCCTAAGATATATATGATTATCAGCCTAAATATAAAGGGAGAATTTACAAATAGAATTGGATTATAAGATTGAAGTTTCATTTTATTTCAAAGCTTGAAAATTGAGATTTTAGGTATTTATTAGCTTATAAATTGAAAATGATGTATTGCACTCATTGTTTGTTGATATTTTCAAAGTACTTTAATATTTAAAATGCAATATAATTATTAAGAACGTTTAAAGAAAGCTTTTAACTTAAAACTTCATTATAAAGATTAGTTTTTTTATTAACGCTTCATTATTAAATAGTTTCTTTTTCATCAAAACTTCATTGTTAAAGTTCATAATTTTAGATAGAACGTTCTTTGATGGGGATTTAAAAACCAAAAACATCAAAAAAAATTGTATGAGGAACAAAGATAAATCCAAATTCCTGGGAGTCATCAGTCAATATTCATTAAGAAATTCGGCAACAAATAAGGAGAAGAGCTAGTGTGTTAGTTAAGGGTAAATAGTTGCATTTAAGGGATAACTAAGTTTACTAGCTCACCATTAAGTTACCACGTCAAATATCAAACAAATATATCAAATCACGTGAGTTTTACCACCAACTCGTTGCAAAAAGAAACTAGATTATTCAACTATTATATCATCATATCTCTGCTAGCAAATACAAATAATCCACATTACAAAGAGTAGAATTTGAAAAATTCCATGAAATTAGAGATCGCTACCACATTATCGTTTCATCAGAACAATATTAATTTTTCTATTAGTATTTCGGTATCAGTGATAAATTCAAATCCCAAAAACCTTGAAGATATCTTCCATTGTCAAGGGATCATTATAAAGGAGATTACTTCAAAAAAGTAATGTCTTCAAAGATGTTTCCAAATCGTTGTGTTATCACACCACATGGAGAGTGTAGAAATAATAGATCAATGCTATGATCAATGATGCTAAGAAGAAGCACAGGAAATAGATCTTGCTACTAAGAATTCTCACAAGCATACACAGGAAAAATAGAGAGAAGAAAAGAGACCGAATCACATGAATGAAGAGATGAATATTGGTGTGTATCCTTCCATTTAATAATTATGAATAATAGTGTACATAAATAGTACATCCCTCATAGGAAAATTTAATTGTATGGAAACAACTCATAAAGCTCAAAAAGGCTGAATTACCAAAATATAGCAAACCCCCATATGTGGCTAAAGCACTTACCGAATCTATCAAGGACCTCATGAGTTGGAAAAAGCATGAGTGAGTTGTCAAGGAGATGGAAATAACATGCTAATCCTATAAAATGGAGAAAAACTAATGGAGGATGGGTTGGAAACAAAAGCTCCAAGTTTCCTAGTTGACTAGCTTTTATCTTATCCATAGAAAAGCAGGAAAAGCAAAAAAAGCAGAATCTGTTGTAAATTCATGTATACTAATTCTAAATGGTCAAAAGGTGGTCAAGATCAACCCAGAATTGGAAATAAATAATTCCTAGGATATAGATGGCATCTATTGTCTTTAAGGTTCAAGTGGATGCCAACTAATTAAGCTAGCGGGTGAATAATTAATCAAATAATGATTAATTATTTTATCCTAAGTTGTGAGTGGGTTTAATATATTCCAAGACCCCCCTATAAGTCTGAATTTATGATGGTATGACAAAAAATATAGATGCATATGGATGCATATAGGGCCCAGCAACAAGGCTATGGTCACCCTTTAACAATTATTATGTCCAGAAAAGTGAGGAAAGAGGCAAAACCACATGGGGAAAATCCTCCCTCAAGATAGGACAAGGCACAAAATTTGAAATAATATGTCTTCAACATATATTCATCTTCACTTTAATGAGCTAACTGAACTACTTCTGGATGAAGGACTTTTTGAAGAAATCATGAACTCCATGATCATGCGCTGGAGTGTAGAACTTGCAAGAAGGAAGAGGAGAGACTCCTTGTATCTCATCAACTGATGAAGTAGGAGAATTATCTGAATGCTTCTTTCTACTGTAAAAATATGATATACAAGCATAATCTTAAATGGAAAAGAGATCTGTGCATACTCCTTCCCAAAGAGTACAAAAAATAAGGCAATTTATTTCACACCCAATTCTGTGAATAGCTGCAAAATTGTGATGTGAATCACATGTCAATCTTCCAATCAGCTGTAGCACCTGTATAGATCTGATATGAGGCTGATAAAACTCTGATATATCAGAAAAATTATCATATGGAAAAGCAAATACAAATGCTTCAGTGGCTCCATGAGGATATAGGGCTAGACTAGGAAAATTATGAACAACTGGGGAAAATTGATAGGTGTAAAAATATGAATGATGGATGGGCTGAAGATCTGAAAAATAAGTGTTTAGAATAGATCCAAAAATGTTTAATATAATTCCAAATATGACTAAGGACATGGATAACCAGCCCATGAAATATAGGAAAGACTTCAAACGATGTAAGATAAATATTACTACATAAAAGACCAATGAGGAATCAACTAGCGATCTTGGGATTTGTATAGTATTTGGATTATTCATAGGTATGATAGATGGTATGGATGGTGGTATTATATGTTTCATGACGTGCATATCATCCTACAAACAATATTCTAAATCATATATACAAGCTTGTGAGGAAGAGCTACTCAAAGGTAAGTCAATATCTAGTGAAAAATCACAATTTTTGGGAGATGAATCTAGTAGACTAAGAGGAGGATCATCAAAGAAAGGTTCTGATATTTATGATTCTGATATATCAGATAATAAATATATATCATATATATGAGAAAAGGAGAGAACTCTGACACTCAAAGCATAAGTTATATCACCTTGGAACTGTGTAGTATGACATTGTTCTGAGGAATCAGCAGGCTTCTCTAGTTCATCTGGAACTTCGATCTTGTGCTTCTCAAGAAGCTGAGACATGATTTCAATATTATTCTTGAAACACTTATTCTCTGAATTAAAACCCTTGCTGCAATAATAACACTTGGATGTGCTCCCTTTCTTCTTAACTTTCTTCATTAAATCTTCATATGAATCTTCATCTTCAATTTCTGAGTTTGGCTTCTTCACAATTTTCTTCTCTTTTGATTTGAATTTCTTGCTTCCTTGAACCAAGAGAGCATGATCCTTGCCATTTGAAGAATTAAGGAAATCCATATCGATCAATTTATCTTTCTCCTTTGTTAGTGAATTAAGAAAATAATTTAAAGAGGGCATTTTCCACTTAGGAACAGCAAGCCTAGTTGCATGAAAAGTAGACACAAAAACTGAGTAATCAGGACCCAATTTTGAAAGAATGGAAAGGATTAATTGATCATATACTTTCTCAATCCCACATTGCTTTAGAATTAGAACAATTGACTTGAAATTGGTGAAGAAACCCTCAAGAGATTCAAAATTTCTTGGACTCAGTGAGAATAACTCAATCTCCAATTGATGCGCTCTTAGCTCATCTTGATTTCCAAAGAGAGACTCCAATTGAGTCCATACTTGGTTTGGAGTGGTAAAACTATCTAGATGAAAGAGTAGATCAGGAGAAATAGAGAGGAAAAGAAATCCACAGGCTTCATCCAACCTATTATGCCACTTAGCTTTCTCAATCATAGCATTGGGCTCATTCTCCAAAGCTAGTGTAACTCTGTATAATCCTCTACTACGCAATAGAATGGAGATTTTGGCTTTCCATTCGTGGTAGTTGAAGGAAGTAAGAATTATAGCTGATGAAGAATCCATATTTCTGAATATATTTGCTCAAGAATAAAATCTCTGCAACCTGCAAAACAAACTAGGAGAAAATCTTGTAAGCTAGACAAGCTCTTCTTCAGAGAGGGATAGGAGACTGGATGTGCTCTTCAAATCTGTAGAACTTGATCAACCTTGCTGATCTGATACCATGTAGAAATAATAGATCAATGATATGAGCAATTATGCTAAGAAGAATCAGAGTAAATAGATCTTGCTACTAAGAATTCTCACAAGCATACACAGGAAAAATAGAGAGAAGAAAAGAGACTGAATCACATGAATGAAGAGATGAATATTGGTGTGTATCCTTCCATTTAATAATTATGAATAATAGTGTACATAAATAGCACATCCCTCATAGGAAAATCAAATTGTATTGAAAAAACTCATAAATCTCAAAAAGGTTGACTTACCAAAATATAGCAAACCCCCATAGGTGGCTAAGCACTTACCAAATATATCAAGGACCTCACGAGTTGGAAAAAGCATGAGTGAGTTTTCAAGGATATGGAAATAACATGCTAATCCTAGAAAATGGATAAAAACTAATGGAGGATGGGTTGGAAACAAAAGCTCCCAGTTTCCTAGTTGACTAGCTTTTATCTTATCCATAGAAAAGCAGGAAAAGCAGAAAAAGCAGAATAAAGCAGAATCTACTGTAAAGTCCTGTATACTAATTTTGGATGGTCAAAAGGTGGTCAAGATCAACCCAGAATTGGAAATAAATCATTCCTAGGATATAGATGGAATGTATTGACTTTAAGGTGCAAGTGGATGCCAACTAATTAAGCTAGTGGGTGAATAATTAATCAAATAATGATTAATTATTTTATCCCAAGTTGTGAGTGGGTTTAATATATTCCAAGAGAGAGTATGTTGCATCAAATTTTATGTACTAATGGAAGTGAATGGATTTGGAGTGAAAGATAATGTTATTTAGAGTTTATGCCACCAGTTTGCAGCATGGATAACGTAGGTAATCAAATAATTTCTAGAACGTGAAGTAACAATCATAGTTTCGTGTGATAAAGGATGACCAGGAATATGATGAATTCGTCAAAGAAGAAGAGGTCAGAACTACCTAAAAATCACTGGAACGGATCACCATTAGCCTTCAAATAAAAGGACACATTCAAGCTCGAAACAGTTATGAAGCCAGAAATCATGAATGAAAAGTGTTAGATCTGCAACTTCTCATCACTCTACAAGATCTTCTAAATAAATCAAAGATTATTGGATGATCTTCATATCGTCATGTCATCATACCAAGAGGATATTCCATCACCAAAACATTTGTTTTGAACTAAATTTTGGCGAGGGATCATAGTGTTTATGTATCACGGGATATTTAATATTTAATTTTCTTTTGGCTCCTAACCTCCTTTAAAAGGACTCAAAAACCTAATTAATATGTATATGGAAAACCTAAACATGTCATACGAACTGCATATTAGTTGGATGCTCAACTGTCACATGGAGTAGCTTATTAGGAGTTTGGAGGGGTTTATTAAGAGATTGAATGATTTTATTATGAGTTCCACTTTACACCACTGCACATTGGATAGACTCCTAGATGCCAAATGCAGTTAAACTAAGTCTTAAGCAATTACAATGGAAGTTAAGCTAATAGTTGTAGAATCAATGGAGTTAAGATAATAGTTGTATCTAATCGTTAAGCTAATAGTTATCCAATATAACCATGATTCGAGATGAATTTAAGCTAATAGTTGTAGAATAATTGAACTAAAGCTAATAGTTGTATCTCTTTGTTAATTTAAAAATTAAAATATCAACAATTGTGATTCAAGTAAAAGTAATGGTTGGAGTTGAAGTTAAGCTAAAAGTTGTATCATCAATGGATTTAAGCTCATAGTTGTATCTAATAATAGAATGGTTTAAGTTTAAGCTTACTTTTTTCCCAAATATCACGAATTGTACTTATCAGATGTTAACTAAGTTGTTTTTTATTTTTATTTTAATTATTAATTATGAATTTTGGACAACGCCCATAGAATCAATCTAGATAGTACACTTATCTCATTCATGTCCATAGATGGAAAAACATAGATGGTATTCCACCCCAAAATTCTTAGATAAATACACATATCGACGTAACGAGATGCAAGAGTTTATTAGGAGTTCAAACAATTTTATTAGGAATTCAACTCTTACATGACTCCACATTAGCTACACTCCTAGATGTCAAATGCAATTGGACTAAGCCTTAAGTGATTAGAGTTGAAGTTAAGCTAATAGTTGTAGAATCAGGGAGTTAAGCTAATAGTTGTATCTAATAGTTAATCTAATAGTTATCCAATATAACTGTAATTAGAGTTGAAGTTAAGCTAATAGTTTTAGAATCATTGGAGTTAAGCTAATAGTTGTATCTAATAATGGATGGAGTTATGCTAGTGGTTGTATCTAATAATTGAATAGTTGAAGATTAATTTTAAGTTTTACAACTATCACTAAATTTACTTATAAGGTGTTAGTTAAGCTTCTTCTTTTTTTGAAATGATTAATTATTAATTTTGGGCAACACCCATAGAATCAATCTAGAGAGTACACTTGTCTCATTCTCATTTAATTTTGGACGATGCCCATAGAATCAATCTGGATAGTACACTTGTCTGATTCTCGTGCGTAGATGAAAAATCATAGATGGTAGTCCACCCCAAAATTCTAAGATATATATGCCTATCAGCGTAATAAAAGGATATATTACAAAGGCATAAGGTATTACCAGCTATTACCATTACTGCCACAGAATCCAAGCACTGAAGTCCAGAATAACATAAGCACAAAAAAAGGGAAAAGAGTTGACGGAGTCTTTAGTTGAGCTGGGAGTAGGAGTGATACCTGTTGCTAGTCCTCTTTTGTTCTCTGTAATGTTTAAGAATGAAAGATTTTTATAGTTAGACTAACTATGTTCCTAATATTTTTATCCTTAACATTTGTGGTCATTTGGTTTATATGGTTTATGACTGGTTTATGATTATATTGGAATTTAGTTCATTATGAGCATTTTCCATTAAACATTAGTCCAGTTGTCTAGTTGATTTGCTTAGCAGGTTAGATATACATATCAGATTGACTTGTGAATATTCTCCATCATTCAGTCAAGGCGTATGTATGAAAACCAAGATTCCATAACCCAAAAGGAAGGCACCAGTCCTATAAAAGGTCAGTATAAATGAGGATAACACTCCTGATCACCCATGCTTGACTTAGGTAATTCTTCCCCTCCATGCCAAAGATTCACGAATTATGTCGGTGGGCCTTGTAATTCACTAATTTTGCAGAATTTGTATTGTGACATTCTTTATGAAATTCTGGGATATGGTTGTCTAAGAAACTAATCCACTCATCTGCGTCATCTACATCAAGGTTCCTTTGTATCATTGTGTCCTCCTCTAGATGAAGAAAACCATCTATTGAAAGAGATGCTACTGTGATAAGTGTCGTTTTGACATTTGACTCGGAATAATGATTAAGCATTTATAAATAATTTTGCTTACTAACTTTTCGTACATATACAATAGAAGGAAATTTTTCTCACTAACATTTTGAGGTTCCTTTTCTTTTCCCATTTGTTTCCTAGTGTTCCCTCCTACCTATGGTAATGTGTAATTTTTTTTGGTCTGGTCGTTGTCAGTTCACTGTGTGAAATGATGTTCTAGAGAGATCATGACAATTGCTCATGATGAATAAGATGGTCATTAAAATAAAGGGAATTTGTGCTTTACAAAAACTACCATGTGTCCACTAGAGTTTGTTGTGACTCGCCTTAAACCTATACTGAACAGGGCTATCTCCTCACAACAATTTGATTTTTTAAAGGACCGTCAAATCACCGAACCTATAGGAATTACCTAGGAAGTTTTACACTCTATCAAAGCCAAAAATTCAAATGTCCTAGTACTGAAGCTGGATTTAGTCAAAGCCTTTAATAGAGTCAATTGGACCTTTCTGAGACTCTTGCTCCTATAGATAGGTATCCCTATGATTGGTGTGAACTGGATTATGGAATGTGTCACTAACTCTTGTTTTGTAGTCTTAGTTAATGGGACTCCCTCAGAATTTTTCCCTGCCTCAAGGGGAATTTGGCAAGGTTGTCCCCTATCGCCACTATTATTCATTCTGATTATTGAGAGCCTGAGCAGAATCATTATAGATGCACAGCAGAAAGGATTTATTAAAGGTTTCTAGTTCTCTCCTAGCGTGTCAATAACACACTTGTTATTTGTTGATGATGTAATTCTTTTTGGGATTGGAACTGTCCAAGAATGGGGGGCATACAAAGAAGTACTGGACTTGTTCTATTCAGCCACTAGTATGACTGTCAATATGGAAAAATATTCTTTTCTGTATCATAATGTGGATGAAGAGACTAGAAGGAAAATATCTCAGCTTCTCCCATACAGCATGGCTCTTATCAAATCAAGGTTTAAATACCTGGGGTATCAACTAAAACCTCTGGGATATCGAGTATCTGATTGGCGATGGATGGTGGTGATGTTTGAAAATAAGATATAAAAAAATGGAATTTTATATTGCTCTCATTTGGTGGTAGATTAATTCTCATCAAATATGTTCTTACAGGGCTAGGGGTGTACTGGTTTGCACTGGCAAGATGTCCCAGCTCCATACTAAATGCCTTAAGGTTTTTAATTTTTAACTTCCTATGGGGAAAAATAGATGGTCATCATCGATTTCATTTGACAAACTGGAAATCAATTTCTACTCCTATTGAATATGGTGGCTGGGACATTAAGAACCTAGATTGGTTTGGGATCTCTCTCAGAATAAAGAGTTTGTGGAAGGTATTAAAGGGTAATGGTATTTGGAGGAAAATCATTGCTCATAAATATTTAAAGGATAGACCCTCGAAGGACTGGATCCGTGCCCAAAACTTCACTGTTAATGGTACCTCATATATTTGGAATGGGTTTGTTAGAATTTTGGCTTGGATTACCTGTAATGTCAGTTGGAAGGTGGGTGATGGATTGAAAATTTTCCTCGGAATTGATCTAATTGCAGGATTGGAGATTTCATACATTCTCCCAGTGGACCTCAGAGAATACCTTGCTGACTATGGGGTTTCATGGCTGGCCTAGGCACAGAAACTGGACGGACTCTCTGTAGGTTATAATGGATGGTTATCATCTTCTGATCTGGACCTGGGAGGAGAATGGGCGGATCAGTGGACATTTTTTTTCAAAGGTCTCTTTCATGGTGGAATCAAGATCAGGGATGTGGAGGACTCTCTTCTCTATCTGTTTGATAAGGATAATCTAGGAAAAGTTTCGGCAAAAAAAGAATATGATCTTATAATATCGGATTATTTGCCTCCTCCTTCAAATTGTATTATCTCTCAGGTCTGGAACTTCAACATACCACAAAAACTGAAGTGCTGAACTTGGTTGGCTTTCTATAAAAAAATCAATACTTGGGATAATCTCTGCAATAGGGGCTAGCTCGGTCCAAACAGGTGTTGCCTTTGTAAGAAATAATCCAAATCAATCAACCATTTGTTTGTAGGATGCTCCTTTTGTCTTGAGGTACTTGTTGGCAGTCAGCAACAACCCCTTCATTTTTCATTGAAATGACGGGAGATCAGCTCTCTTTTATGATTTACCTATTAAAGATTATAAAAGAGTGCCTTCAGAATCATCGATTCTGAAGGTACTCTCAATTGTAGAAAAATCAAATGACATATTAAAAGTTTATGAAAACATTTTCATAAACTTGATAATTAGCAGTTGTCAGTTTCATAAATTTTATATATAATCAATTCTATCATTAATTAATTTATCTGATTATATATGTTGATTTAAGAGATTTGAAAGGATAGTATGCTAATTGGTGTTTAAAGGAAACACGTTTTGAATTCGTTTGGGGCTTGGTATTGATAAGATATTATAAGTTCTTGAAATCACTAGAACTAAAGGCGATTTATTAATTAAATTTTTTATTAGACCTAAAGTTCACATTTCATATATAACTTAATATCATATCATTGCTTTGTTAGCTAGTGAAAGTGCAAATAAATAAATATCATTTTGAAAGTTTCATGTAAATATAACCATAATAGTTTATAAGCTTTATATCCTATTCAATCTGGTTTTGGAATATTAATGGGTGGGATTTCGTAAAGTTTTAAAACTATATTTCAAAATGAAACTTTATGTATATACATGGTTTAAGTGTTAATTTGGATCATTAGTTAGTTATATTTCAAGAACATTAGGGTTTACTATTTTAACACTATATCGTCATATTAATAAACACGAGCACCTTTCACGTGTAATTTGGAGTAAATCATCAATTGACTATTTTATGAAGAGACATGACTCATATGGCTGATAAATGACACCTGTTACCAGGATCGTTGCGTTGGTATGAAGATTTGGTTAATACCTTTCATATCAATTAACAGCTGTGAGTGAAATAATGAAATCGTATTAGCGAAATTTAATGTTGTATATGACTGATAACCATTCCATTTCAGGATGTTGTACGAGCTCATCATGCCAAACTGCGTGTAATTAATGTCTTGATTTATGATTTATGATTCATGAATCAAATGATCTCTGATATGAAGAATTGGTTAAGAGTTACAGTTATTTGTGGATAATCTTCCATTTATCATAACAAAAGCACTAGCTATTGTGTTAATCATCACCGAATTTGGTAGAAATGGCCAAAGTTGGAGCTCTCATCTCTGTCAGGTATGAAGCATGTGAGGATTTGATAGTTCACATAATGTCTTTCACCTGGGTGCCTATCCCTTCCATCTTCATGACTCCATTCATTTCAATTTGTAACCTAAGTAGTAGTGAGGGAACTATGGCTCCGCTTAGTCGTTTTGAAATTTCAGGACCGGAGCTTTTTGAAGCCGATGAGAAGGCTTCCCTGTTATTTGACAAAATTGGATGGGGTCAGTTCTTCAGGTGCTTTAGTGGCCATAACGTGGGGGTTACTAAATAGTTTTCTTTGAGTTTGAAAGAAAACATAGCACAGATTGGGGATTTCAAGTTTATCATTGACGAAGATAAAATTGCAGAAGCTACGAAGCTTCCACAAACTGGAGAGCGATGGTTTAAAGGTGGGAAAGTGAATAAGAGGAAGTGTCAGTCCTTGTTGTTTCCCTTGCCAGCTAGTGCAAAACTGAAGATTGGGGTTTCGGTTAAGTTTCTAAAGCCAGAATGGCGAGCATTCTATGAGATCTTGGTCAAGTACATATCATGTGATGGACGATTCTCTCACCTGCATTATTATCACCTACGACTACTATTAGCATTAAAAGGTTGTAAACTTAATCTCCCCTTTTACCTATTGCAAATTCTAAAGAAAATGGCTCATTCGGTTCAAACTACCATAGGTAATCCTGATAGAAGTCTATTCCATCATGGCCTAGTCAAAATTATAATACAGCATCAACTATCTCTTAATGGTAAATCGTGGGATGATTTTTTAATTGAATGTCAATTAGGACCAACTCAATATTGGCCAAACCCTCCCCCAAAGACCCGTAGGAAACACAAGGCTACAGTAAAATCTGAATTTGGTGATGTTCATGAAGCTGAATCAAAGGATAAAGAGCTCCAGGAAGCAAATCCACCCATAAACACTTGTATTGATGATGATGGGGTCGTGAATGTAGCTCCCTGTTTCGCTGAGACAACCTTGAACCAATCCCCATCTGACAAGCACTTTAGTATACCTGCAAAGGCAGAGGGAAAGTTAACCAAAAATGAAGATGTTAATGATGTTGATTATGAAACCCCCCCCTGAGCTGTATACTCCTCGAAAACATGGTGACGAGTCTATGCATAAACTAGAACAACTAGCGCAGGTGTGCTGTGACAAAGGGGGTTTTCAATCAAAAAATCTTGTGTTTGTTCGTACAAGAAGAATTACTAGAAGTATGAATAATACATCTACAGCTTCTGTTCCTACAGTCACTCAACAGAGTACTCAGCCAGTGATCGTCCATCTTGAGGATGATGTTCCATCATTGGGCCCCAAAACCACGCATATGGATGAACCTACTCTTATATAGAATAATCGTGACAAATTGGCTAAAGGTATCACAGAGTCAGGTAAGTCTGAAGCTGCTCCATCGTGTATGGACACTTATGGTTCGGGCCCCAAGCCATATTTTATGAGCTTTCCATTACCTGGTCAAGACATAGATAATCTAGATTCTTCTCAAGCAAATGATTCATGTCATGACAAGGAGGAAGAAACGCTCCAACAGGTCCTTGACAGGGTATACGAGACTAAAATTATGGAATTGAAAAATGAACTAAAATAGTGTCAAGCTAATGCAGCTTTGAGAGGGGTGGAAAATAAGACATTCAGGGAGAAGTTATTAAACTGGATTAACAGATGGAAGGAAGTGAACATCAAAAAGAACCAATACAAGAAGGCAAAAAAATCAATGATAGATACAAACCAACATTTGCTTGAACAAGTAGAAAAACAGAAGCTAGTGATCATCAGGCTCAAAGCGAAACTGTCTGAAGCCAGAAGAGTGGTCGATTTACAAAATTGAACCTGATGATTATTTCCATTTTTTGGTTTATCTATCTGTCAATAGGTAATAAAATATTTTTGTGCATGCCTGTAAAATCGCATATTTTACAGGCATGCATACAACTTATGGTTTCTTTTGTTATTTCTGTTAAAATTGGTTTTAATAAGATCCTTTTGTTTGTTTAAACAGGTTGGCATGTTATCACTATCCTCTGCCGATCCAGGATATTTTGGATTTCAGTTAGAAAATGTTGATGTTTACTGAAGACTGGAATTTCGACACAACTACGTGTATGCCAGTTCCTTTTAATTAGCAGATGTTTCAGGCTAGTTGTTTTTATTTTTATCTTCTAGTGACAAGTGTCTATTGAAGAGATTCGATGCTCTTTGATAGTGATAGGACTCCTATAATATTGCATACAGTATTTATAATAATAAAACTGAATCGAAAGACTGGTAGAATTATATAAACTGGTAATTTTTATGAGAAAGGGGATGGAGTGATTGAAGAGAAGCATACTTGAAATATTATTTTGATGCTAGTGTTGTTCCTAACTGAATTTTTATCTTTGGAAGTGGAATGTGACTGGAAATCCTCAAGCTGATATTGTGATCGGTATTATTTTGGATACTCTTTTTATATTTCAGTATATAATCTTCTACTTATAATATTGATGCGGTATACTTGGTTATGCTTGTGTTCATTAATTGATATTACACTTTGTCAACACAATATTGTATTTGAATCAGCATGTTGTTGTAATTGAATTAATTAGTGTTTCTACTGAAAATTCAAGATATAATGACATATATATTTATGTGTGTTTGATCTCATTTGTATTTTTACGGTGATTTCATTTTGCACATCATCTTTTATTCAAATATCTAATGTTGTTTATTAGTTGTTAATTAATTAAACATTTCAGAAGAATTCGAAGTAATTGCTTATTTCAATTTCTCTGTCAAAGTATTTTATAGCAGAATGATTTAGTGTGGATGGTTTAAATATTTTCCTTTAGATCTTGCTCCTATATCTTTCTGTTCATCATTATATTAATTAATAATTAATATAATATTCAGATCACTCTCAGATGAGATAGGATAGTTAGGATAGTTTAATTAGTATTTTTATAGTATAGTTTAGATTTAACAGTTGTTAAATAGAATTTGTGTAATTTTAAAAAAAAATAACTTTAATAGTCTTTTAAAAATTTAGGATATTAAGTATAAAACCCTCCAAAATCAAAGACTTTCCTTAAGAAAACAAGTGTAGGGTAACTTAGGTAGTTGAAAACTAATTTTAGGGTTTATTTAGATTGAAATAACTTTAGGATAGACTTTTACTGAATTTTAGTTTCTCCCTAAGACAAAAATTCAATTGGTAGCAGGACCAGAACCTGCGAGATTTTGCTATTTCAAACACACCGGAAGCTACTTTAAGCTGATTGTGTGGGCATAATCTCCTTGTTGGCCTTGGTCAGAAAATTAGGCCAACAGTACTATATTGCTTACATAGTTTGACTGACTTTCGGGTGGATTGGTCATAACCAACCCTTACAGGGAACCTTATCAGCTGGTTGGAAAAGGACAGAAAGCTCTCGTATTTACCTATTTTTTTCATCTGGAATATTTGTAAGACTTGCAATAACCACATTTTTTTAGAACATAGATCCAAATATACCTAGTCTCTGTCATAATATTATATCTGAAGACTCATCTCATTAGGTGCCCCAAGTTAAAAGGCCTAAAACCAAGAATATTGGGGATCCTCCATTAAAACACTATCACATGGCTTTCTTTGATGGACTTGCGGAGGATTCTAAAGGTGGGACGGGTGTATATATCTGGATTAATGAACAGCATTTCATTGAAATGAAATTAGGTTGCAGTCTCAGCACTAATACGAGATCCGAGCTATTGGCACTCTGGGATTTACTTTCCATTGCCAAAGATATTGGATTTTCGTATCTACATATCTTTCGTGACTCCTCTGTGATTATAAATTGGGCAAAGGAAGAATACACTCTTGCTATAGTGAACCTAGAATCTTGGTGCAACAACACCAAAAAGTTGTTTTCTTCGTTCACTTTCATGAATTTCAACCATGTTTATAGCGAATATAATATTAGGGATAATTCATTATCCAAGGATGGGATGCTTATGACTCCTGGTCATCTTACCTTTACAGAATTTTGTAAAGGTGATATATATGGGGAATTTAATCTCCGGTTGTTTTGAGAGTTTTATCTGATGTGATTAAGGCATTTTTTTGTTGTATTCATGCCCCTGGGGGTGTTGTTTTTTGCAGAATATGTTTCATTGAGCTTATCCCTGGTAAATTTGAGAGGACTCAAGCCTATAATGTCTCAGAACTCATATTATCTTCTTTTGAGCCATTTTTGGTTGATCTTATTTGCATATTGTATTATGAGAGGAACCATTTTGGTACATTAAGCCCAGGTGGGGACAATAGCTGGCTCAGAATATACTCCCCCTGCTATATTTTAGTTGATGATATTTCTTGGATTGTGGTTAGATCTACTTGATTGGTCCTGTTGACCTGATGATGTAACAAATTACCTTTGATTCAATAGAATATCAAGCAATGATTTTTTCGTCTGAAAAAAAAAATGTTAAAAGATGGCCAAGAGAGCCTTCAGAAGGGGATAATAATGAAACCTAGGGATTGGGAAGGTTTTTTAATATATATGTATTTTTTCAAAGGTACAATAAAGTGGCTTAATAATTAAGGTATAATGGCATAAAGAGAGCCTTACCGATGGGACAATGGCATGAAAAGGGATATATATAAAACTTATCATTTTGGTAAGGGAAAAAGGGATTTTATTTTTTATTTTTTAATTATGTAAGTATATATGGGAATAGTAAACGTCTTAGAAAAAGGTAGATTATTTTAACAATTATAAACAAAAGGTGGGGAGATTAAATGTTTAAGAGATAAAGGTATGAAAAACGATATATGAAAAACTTATTTTTGGGAAGGGAAAAGGGGATTTTACCTTTTTATTATGCACATATACATTTTTTTTTAACCATGGGAACAACAACCTCCCAAGAGTATATCCAACAGCATGCAAGCCAGATATACCAATAACTTGTGACTCCGTAGGGGCCGAGACGTCCCGAAGCCCACCGGGGTGAGCCTCTATCCCAGGGATCGCCTACCCTTCCATCCTTGTCACAACAGGCCAATGAGTATCCCTACCCCCCGTTGGTTTTGAACCTGTGACCTCCAAGGAGTATTATGCACATATACATGGGAATAATAAAGGTTTTAGGAAAAGGGTAGGCCATTTTAATAATTATAAATAAAATGTGGGGAGATTAAATACAAAAGGGACTCATGGGAAAAGAGAAATCAAAGATAGGAAAAGGGGATAAGGGAATGCTAAAGGATAGGGGGGAAATGAGGGGCCCCTTTTATTTATGCTTGGAGAAAAATATTAAATTTATATAAAAGTGTAATATCTTCCACGTATTAAACTTTATTTGTAATAATTTTGAAAAGACTATTTTATTTTTGAATGTGATTGGCATACCTAGAATATGCCAATCCGTGCTTGGAGGACAAATGTAACTAAAACGTTATGCTTGTAATAAAAATATGAATGATACGGACAACCATGTTGAATGAGGAAACTATACATGTGGGAGTGGGGGACGTGAAGGGTCATTCTCATAACAATTGCACCAGGCATGGGAATGTCAGTATGGCACTAGACCCACCCTAGGGAATCAAAGAGGCAGTGGAGCAGAAATTCCTGGGGGGAATTGGTCGTTAGCTACAAAAGACCTAGGAAAAAGAAAGGGAATCAAGAAGGAAGCCTATGCTAGGAAGCAGAATGCCGTTGAGTATGCTGGAACAAGGAATACTTGTTGTGTGAGCACTCTATGTTAGGTAAGTGATTTCTCTTTGGAAAATTGGATTGAGTTTGACTGTCACCACTCTCGGCATGCATAGTTTAGCTCGGGGGTCATTGAGAAAGGAGTGATATGTGCCTAATCTACGGTTGAGTGGAACGTGGCTGCTCCCTTTTCATTGCGACTCATTTTACAATGGGTCCATTATTGAATATTGTTTATGCAAACCTTTTGAGCTTAGGGTATGTTTTTTTATGATAAAGATGTGTTTTAATGTCAATGGAATGATGAAATAGCGCTTATTTTTAATGATGCTTATGAAATTGTTAATCACACTCTTTCGTTTAAATGATTGTGCTCTGTATTGAGGAAAATGGCCACTCAAATGATGTAATGGTTTCTATAAAGAGTCACTAGCATATTGCATGTTTTCCTTTGATTTATGATCTTAGGGTGCGTCTGTAGAGGTATGAATGTATATTTTTGTGTTGTGGTAATAATACGAGAATGCCTTAGGTGACTGGTGAAAGTTTTGTTGTTAAATGGATCTATTCCATATCCTATGTATGCAGTCTCTAGATCGATTGTCTTATGTCTCAATCGGTTCTATTTTTTGTTGAGACACTAAGTCTAACCAACCCGGCCTTTGGTCCCTCTAAAGCCCAAAGAATTAGACTTCAAGTCTGTCCTAGACAAGATTTCACAAGAATTTCGCATCCAGCCTCTGTGGTTAACCCCCTCTTAATTATGATGAGCGAAATGATCCTCTGACGTTGGATCTCTGCCAACCTCGATCAACGGCAGACTCCAACTAGCACAAAATGAATAGTATTAGCAATTATGTGCACACCAAGAGTGATTTATGTTGGTCTTCTATTATTAGCTGTCTAATACATTACTTTTTAGCATAGCACTTA